>APFE031253688.1:243280-467562 GCA_000404065.3 Pinus taeda | reverse complement strand
TCAACATTTTAAAAAAAATATCCACACTTAATTTATTAGAAAATTTAAAGTGTAAAAACTAAACCCTTTAAACAAAAAGGGTTGATGCTCATGAGCACTTTTCAAAATCAAGATGAAAATCACTAACAAAAAAAATGTTCACACAAAAAAAATTAAAATGTCCAAAATAAGCGCTCTAAAAAAATGTGTTGATGCTGCATCAACATTTTTCAAAATCAGCATGAAAATCACTAACATTTAAAAAAATTGTTCACACTTGATACATAAAAAAATTTGAAGTGGCAAAAATATGCTCCAAAAAAAAGGTGTATTCTGAATCACCATTTTTCAAAATCAAGTGATTTTTTGCTATCTCAAAAAAACGGGTACTATGTCATTTTCTCATTTGATTAGTAAATATGTTCAAACCACATGCATATGCCATGCATACCAAAGCTAGTGAAGGAAACCTACATGCAACTCGGTACCTGCAAACAAATCTGATGTAGTTGTTGATCCCGATGCCTTCTGGCACTTTCTTGCTCTTCCATTGCCTTCTTGCTCCAAGAATCCAAGTATGACACACCCTCCAAGAGTGCTCCAAGAAAACTCTAAGTCTCCAAAAGTATGAGAGAGAATAATGAGAGAGAGCTCATCACTCAATTGACCAAGTCTCAGCCAAGAGCCTCCAACTGATCCTCAGAACCCTTTTTATTAATGAGGCTTCTATTTTCTTCATTTTCCATTATTTTCCTTCAATTTTCTCCTCACATGCAACCTATGACCTTTCACCTTCCTTTTCTCCTAATTTCCATTATTTTCATAAATAAATGTTCCAAAATATATTTTTGCCTCTTTAATGCCTTAGTCATTGCCTTTGCCAATTTCCTTAGCCATAAACAACCAAATGAACAACCACTAGGATGTCCCCCCACCTTTTAGCTTGGAATATGTGTCCCATCATCCGTGGTATTTATATATTTTTACATGGAATTTTACGAGGGTTGTTACATATTTTGTATGGATTATGAATACCTCCCTAGTTAAGAGGGAGTGTTGAAATATGTAACTAGGTTCGGTCTTCACAATGACATATGTAATCATGATTTTTATGTATTTGATATAATGAGAAAAAATAAATTTGTGATTGTTTTCTTGAGGCATGGGTTTCATGCTCAAGAGGAATTTATTTTATAGGTCAAGCTCTCATTGAGAACTTCTAAGCCTTCTTATTCAATGCCATCTACGAATGACCCATTTGGACATGTTAGATATTGTAAAAGATATATATTTAAGTCAAATTAGAGTCAAGGAACCCTCCAAGACCAAGTCAAAATGCAGGCAAGAAGTCAGGATTTTTAAAAAACAAGTCAACCCAAGGGATAGTGACAAGTCAACCTATTTGATGTGACAAGAAGCCTATATATACAAGGCTAGTTGATTACTTTGAAAGGTATTCAAGCAAGATCATTGAATAAGAAATAGTCTCACATCAAGCGAAGAAGAGAAGGTCAAGAAAGAAGGAAGAGTGAAGTGATTTTGCAACTATTTTGGGCTATTTCTATTCACTTGTGTGAAGAGATTAGGGTTTATCCTACAACGAATAAGTGGTATAGTCAACTCAAGGAGGCTCAAACAAATCAAGGAAAAAGGGTATATTGCAGGCCGAAGTCACAAAGAGATTAACATAAGCCAAGTGAAGGAGGAAAAGGTCTAAAGTTGCCCTAATTCTATCACATGTGTGAAAGTTGCAGTCAAATGCAAGAGGCCAAGAATTGCAATAAGAGTGGCCAAAAATCTTAGGCTAGAGTTGCAGGGCCGAAGGTTAAAGAAGAAGGAGAAATTGCTGCAACATTAAGAAGAAATTGATTTTAACTTGAGGCAAGGATTGACTTGGTCTTGGAGGAGTTTTTGGTCAAGGGTCTAGGTCTTGGAATCCATCAATTGAGGATTCTATAAGAAGAAGAATTCTTGTGGGTTTTCCTCTCATGTGGGAGAGGTTTTGGCCCTGACTGATAGCCTACATATTGTGTCCTATTGTCTCATTTTTTTATGCTTTAGCAGTTGTTTGATGACACAAAACACTAATAATAGTAAGCAAAAGAAGAATTTAACCAAGTGAAGTAAAAAACACATCACAAGCACTTATCAAGAAGATAAGTCACCTACCTTGTTACCCCTAGATTTATCAACATCAGGCATGGAAAAACCCCTCTCCTAGGGTAAAACATAGTCAAACTCTTCTCTATATAGAACCAAGTAAAAAATGGGACATCCAAGACCCCAAAACATGACCAAGAACTTTCAGCAACCACCAAGTTAGTCCTCCAAAGTATCTCCTCCAAAAGATTCAGTCTATCCAAGTCAATGAATATTAAAATGTCTCTTTTCTGCAACTTTAAAGGTTTCGGCCTATGAGTTCAGCCTTGAAACCCTTGACCTGTAATTTCGGTCTGTAGCAACAACAAAAACCCTAGAAAATCTCGCACGTGTGAGCTGAATTAGGTCAAAAATTAGTCCTTTTATCCTTCACTTATATTTTCTTCCTTTATTCTAGCCTTCACTTATCCTTTTCTTTTGATTTTGGTGCAAATCAAACTTGTTTGTTTTTGGATACCAAATAGGTTGAATTATCTTCCTAATTATACCTTCTTCAAGGGTCGAATGGGTCTCTTTTAGGTCGACTTCACTGGTAGGGCCGACTTGGTCTTGGAAGTCCAAAATTGACACTTTAAACCCAAAAATAATATTTCTTCCTTGATACAATTTTCCCAAAATGGCCTTATACATATGACAAAGACTCAAATGACTTAATGAACCCTAGAAGCATGAAGAACATGCTTGACCTAGTTGACAAATAAAAGTAGCTTGAAACCCATGCTTCAAAAATAATTTTTTTTCTTTTTTCATTTTTACAATAAATTTATGATGATATAAATACAATGATAATTATGAATACTAAGCATAATTACATTTCTCAACATTCCCACTTAACTAGGGAGGTATTCATAATTGTACAAATGGTACAAGGATGATCTCAAGTTGAAATTTTCTAAGAAGAGTATTATAATCAACATATACAATGTTAGATATGATCTAGGTTAACTGCTAAGGTATCAACCCATCAAGGGATCTAGGTACCATCTAGGCTACTTGCCAAGGTACCAACCTAATAGAGATCCGGGTGTCATCTAGGCTACCTATCAAGACACCAACTCAATGGGGTTCTAAGTGTCATTTAGGCTACCTACTAAGACACCAACTCATTAGGGATCAAGGTGTCATATAGGCTACCTGCCAAGACACCAACTCAATGAGGATCCAAGTGTCATCTAGGGTACTTTCTAAGACACTAACTCAACAAGGATCCTAGTGTCATCTAGGCTACCTGCCAAGACACTAACTCAACAGGGATCCAAGTGTTATCTAGGTTACCTGCCAATACACTAACTCAAAATTAATCCAAGTGTCATCTAGGATACCTGCCAAGATGCTAACTCAACAGGGATCCAAGTGTCATCTAGGCTACCTGCCAAGACACTAACTCAATAGGGATCCAAGTGTCATCTAGGCTACCTGCCAAGACACTAACTCAATAGGGATCTAGGGATCATCTAGGCTACCTGCCAAGATACCAATCCAAAGTACCATCATGTGGGCTTATTTAGCCTAAGGTAAAACAACTCATCGTCTCTCCCTCTCATTCAAATAGGAAATATCAACCAATCCAATATTGCTTCTCAAATACTCGATCTTCTTATTAAGGAGAGATTTAGTTAAAATATTGGCTACTGATTCATATGTCGAGATATATTGTAGCTTTACGACTCCATCTTTCACAAAAATTCTAATATAATGGTACTTATTATTATTGTGCTTTGTTCTAGGATGAAACATGTGATCTTCAGCCAGCCTTATGCTACTCTATTGTCACAAAATATCATGGTCGGATCCATAGGTCCTCCAAATAGATCTGTAAGAAGCTTTCTAGTCCAAATAACTTCTTTTCCAACCTCATAAGTTGCAACATATTCAACTTCAATGCTCCTCAAAGCAACATAGTCTTGTTTTCCACTCATCCATGAGATCATATTATATCCCAAACTGAAGAAACCATCGGTAGTTCTTCTTCCATCTCTATCACTTCCACCCTAATCAGAGTGTAAATAATGATAATAGAATCTCATTGCCATCATATTTTAAACATTGATTAATTGTTCCACGTAAGTGTCTTAAGATATGTTTGGAAGCTACCCAATGATCATGTCATGGCTCCAACTGAAATTGACTAAGGACATTTACTACATAACATATGTTAGGTCTAGAATTCACCAAGTACATTAAGGAGCCAACTAAATTACGATAGCTTGTGGGATCATCAAGATTAGAATCTAAATCCTTCAACTTCTTCAAATTTCTGATCATGGGAGTTGTCATGGGCTTAATATCCATCATGCCAAACTTTTGTAGGATCTTGATCACATATTATCCTTGACCAAGATATATTTCACCTAGAGTTTTCCAAACTTCCAAGCCCAAATAATAATGCATAAGTCCAAGGTCCTTCATTTCAAATTTAGTTGCCAACATCTTCTTACACTCTTGAATTCAATGTTCTACACCTGTAAGAAGATAGTCATCCACATATAATAGTATAATGACACGTTCATTCTTGACAACCTCGATGTAGAGATTTGGATATGCAGAGCTCTTGACAAATCCAATTCTTAATAAATAGGCATCCATTCTTGCATACCAGGCTTTAGGAGCTTGTTTCAATCCATATAATGCCTTCTTCAATCTACAAACATGAGTTTCTTTGCTATGGATCTCAAATCCTTGATATACACTTCTTCGTTTATATTCCCATTCAAGAATGTTGTTTTGACATCCATTTGCTGGATATTCCATCCCATGGTGGCAACCAAAGAAAAAAAAGATCTAATAGTAGTGTACCTGGCAGTAGGAGCAAAATTTTTTTCATAATCAATCCCATCATTTTGAGAGAATCCCCTAGCTACAAATATTTCCTTGAATTTATCAATTCTCCCATCTACCGCATGTTTGATTTTATAAATCCATTTAGAAGTGACAATAGATTGGTATTCTGCTTGAATTTCTTTCTTCCATTTTGCATGTTCAACAACTTGCTCATAGGTGGAGGGCTCTATTTTAATAAGCTTCGTCATATATGTTGCATACCCAGAATATCTTTTAGGTCTTTTACTTTCTCTGAATGTCCCTTTTACTACTCCATGACCTTCAACTTCTTGTAAAGTTTCTCTTAGCCATGCTATCCTTTTTCAATTTTCTGGAATGATAGATTATTGAATAGGTTCGCTTGGTCCTTCAACTTCTTGATTGATTATAGGTACTTCTTTATTTTCATGATATTCTTCATCTTCAAATAGGGGTACTTCTTCTTCACCAAAGTCAATGTAAATGTCCTTGAACCTTTTGTATGTAATGTTCTCATAAAAAATGACATCTTTTTTTACTTCAATATGATGGTCTTCCTTAATATAGATTATTTAAGACTTAGATGACAAGCTATATCCAACAAAGATTCCTTTCATGCTGGTGGAGTCCAACTTATTCCTATTTTCTTTTGGAATTTGAATGTAAACTGGGCATCCAAATATTTGAAGATGATATACATTAGGACTCCTTCCTAAAAATGCTTCTTTCAAAGTCATATTTTCAAGAATTCTATGAGGGCTTTTATTTTGGATGTAAAATGTTGTTGTTGCTTCTCCCCATAGGAATTTTGGAAGAGCTTGATCATAGAGCATGGCTATAACACATTCTTCAGTTGTTCTATTCTTTCTTTCAACCACTCTATTTTGTTGAGGATTATAGGGAACTATGAGCTCCCTCTTAATACCTACTTCCTTGCAAAAAGTTATAAGTTCCTTGGAGGTGTATTCCCCACCATTGTCAGTTCTTAGAGTCTTTATCTTCTTTTTTATCAAGATCTCTACTTCTGCCTTGAATTCTTGAAATTTTTCAAAATCTTCATCCTTAATTTTGAGGAGATAAATCCATGTTTTCCTTGAATGATCATCAATGAATGTCACATAATATTGATGACCTCGAAGATATTTTTTTGCCATTGGTTCACATACATTAGAATGAATGAGGTCCAATATTTCTTTAGACCTAGTATCATTGCTTGTAAATGTCTTCTTCACATTTTTTCCTAAAGTAAACCCCTTGAATACTTCTTCATGGTCTTCTTTCAAATTGGGGACTTCTTTTACCATATTACTTAAGGAGGGAAATATTTAATAGTGAAGGTGGCCATTCCTTCTATGCCAAAGCTCAAAAGAGCTAATATACAAGTGTATAAGAGCTTGAGGAAGAGGTAGAGTAGCCTATACAAACTTCCTTCACAAATCCCTTCCTTCTAGATTCAAAGATGTAGACCCAACACCCTTGACCATGTACCTATTTTTATCTCCAAGCTCCACTAAATGAGAGGTGTTTCCCTTTGATATAGTTTTTAGTTGACCACATTCTCTTGTCATCTGCCTTGAGACTCCAATGTCAATTATACATGCGTCATCATCATTAAAAGTACCTATGAGAGCGGAAAATAATCCTTTATCCATGATACCCTTTGATAGCCTTGAGAAGAATTTGATCACACAATCTTTGGAATATATCAAGAACCTTCAAATAGTATTGATGCCTTGCTTCATATAGCTGGGTATTGAAGGCAGTTGTTTCAAGGAATGCTTCAAGGGAGTCTTCAAAGAGATGGCCAATGAGGTGATCTTCAAAGTGTCCTTCCTTAACCTTAGCTTTGATACCATGTTGAGAAATCAATGTGGATGGAAATTAGGGTTTTTGTTTCCTCTTTTCTTGATAATTACTTGTGATTATATGTTGGCCTTTAATTCTTTATCATTTTTTCTTTCATCAAGAAATTACCAATTCAAAAATGTATGAAGATCATAAGAACAAAAGAAACAACATATAGGCTATCATCCAGGGAAAAACCCCTCTCGTAGGGGAAAACCCAATGAAACTCTTCTCTATATAGAACCAAATAAAAAAAGAGACATCCAAGACCCTAAAACAAGACCAAGAGCGAGCTGATTTCCAACTTTTGTTCTTGCAATGTCCTTATCAAAATTTGAATTTTCTGATGTATGTATACATTTGTTTCCACTGGTCTCCATTGCCTCTGGTATCTTTGTTGATTGTACGGGAATGATCTGAGATTCGGTAGGATCTTGTGAGGTTTCCCCCTATATTTCTGGTTCCTTTGATGTCTAGTTGTTCCCATTGGGTGAGGGATATTCCTTCGCCTTATCCTCCTCCTCTTCAGACTCGGATGGGGGAATTTCCAACCTTTGGGTTGTTTCCCAGTATTCTTCTTTCTTCAGGTGTCTTTCTTGGCTTCAGGACATAAATGTGGAGGGAGGTTGTGCAGTCATACACAAACCGGCATTCATGTTACGACCATGGTATTTGAATCAAAATCTGGAAACCAAGTCATGATGAATATGCCTATTGATCCATAGAACCATGGTCCTTCCTAAAGGATTATGTCTCTTGCATCCAATGACGGGAATTTTACGATGAAGAACCCTCTGGAGCAGAGGTGTATTTCAAAATGTATTGTCTAGTTTGTGAAAATCCAATGAAAAAGCTTTGTTGGTTTTGGCCAGAAACAGTTGAATCAGAAAAATATGGCATATGATCCAAATGTAGCACATTGCTCATCTATTTCTGGAATATTTATATTTAGTTCTGGAGTGTAGTTCAATTGCTCCACTATATATGGATTGGGAGAAGTACCTCCTTGTTTTGATGGTTTTGTAGCTACGTTTTTTCCCTGTAGGATGTTCTTGAAGGAGAGTCCTTGATTTATATGCTTTTGTTTTGGTTTTGTACTTTTAGATGTACTTCTCCCCAAACCTCCTCCTGCACTTTTTATTTTACTGGAGGCCGCAACACCACCTCTAAGTTGCAGATTGAGGGTTATGGAGGATGCTAATTAGATGTTATAATCCATCAGGAATCGGTGATCCTGCAATTCTCTGCCCCCATAAATCAAGTATTGCATATGAGTAGGGTATCCAATCTTATGCGTGATGTTTTGCTTCAGTTGCATCACTCTATCTGTTATATTCACCCAAATTAATAAATATTCCCCTGCGGGGGATTTTAGAAATATTTGAAAACGAGATGGATTTACCAAATGTCAGTAACATGTGTCCATCTTGTTGTCGAAAGGTCATTCTGCTTCATATGTCCCTTTTGGCATTGAGCTCAGTTTGGAGCAATATTTGAAGCAGGTCGAAACAGGGGCCACCCCAACATATCTGACAATCTACGCATGATCTAGTTTAGTAATATGAGAGCAAAAATAGGCATGGAAATCTTGTGTCAGAGGGCATTTGTCCTTTTCGCCTTCATAGCCTATTGGTTTTGTGCCCGGTGTACCCAAATATAGTATAAACCCATCCTACTTTGTAACTTCAAGCAGGTTTGATTGATGCATACACCTAGCCACTACAACAGTATCTATATGAATATATCTTTGCGTACCTGGCGTAACAAGTTTGTCTTATCGAGATTTCGGCGGCAAAAGCGTTACTATAACAACAGAGGGGAGCAAGGGAGTAGAGTCAGTGTGTCGCGGAGTTTATGTCCACAAATAACTCTGCATTCGTCACCTTCCTCAGCATCTCCAACCCCAAGCACACATGTTTTGTCATAGATAACCTATTCAACCAGTCCAATAGGTCTGGAATGTCGTCTTCTGCAAGCATTAGTGGGATGATGAATTGATAAGCCAGAGTGATTTTGCTTTGATTACCCTGAGGGTGTCTTTCACCACAATGCCATGGTCACCCTCTTTTGAAAGTTCTAGGGGCCCTGCATTCGAGCAACCCGGTTGTCCTCGCCAATTTAAGGGTTTAGTAAGAGCCTTCCCTGAGTTGTGATCCCTCCAGTGGCCAAATACCACAGATCCCTGGTAGCCATACGAGCCCTCCAAGGACCTGATCTTGGCATTCGATTCTATTCCTGCATGCCCACACAATGAAACCCTAGCATAGACAAGCTCCATTTTTCTTCCCACAACTATTTCGGCTTTCTTTATTTTACTTTTAAATGAGTAATAAAACTAATTAAAACTCATTTTTGAACGTAATTTTTTTATTTTTATTTTTACACTTTATATATATATCGACACTCTCAGTGGTCAGGCTCTTGGTGAGCCGACAAGAAATGACCCTTTGGGTGATGTTCCCGACAGATTTTTGTGGATGTAGCGATATTGATCTCCATGACCATGAACCTCATCTCTTTCTCTCTCTTCTCTCCTCTCTCTAGTAATTATATATATATTATAATTATAAATACTTGGAATGAAAGCATAAGAAACCCCATAGTACTTCCTCACATTTCATGGATGGGAAATCGGTAAACCGTCAACCTTGATTATGGGGCCTCGCCTAAGGGGAATCAAAGAGAGTCGAACCCATGATCAACAAAAACTAGAAACAAAACCAAGGAACTTCACGTCTAGTTCTAGACCACTCAAACTAACCCTTGGGGCTATAAGTGTTAAGTTTTTATATGTTTATTAATTAAATTTAGATATGAAGTTATAAAATATTATGATTGTGAATGAGAATGAGAATAATCTTTATTTTAATTTATGTTGTAAAATTATTTTTTGTTTATTTGTTTGTTAAGTTGTACGAGTCCTGAGATGATTGCACACTTAACCTTTGGCTTGAGAAACTATGACCCAACAGCATCTAAGCCATCAAAATCATTCAGGAATCGCACGCAGCCCAAGTCGCACTAGCCCTTAACATGGCTAGATTTTTGCCCACGGAATTTCGAACCGATGACCTTGACATCACGAAGTGGCTTAATAGTACACCCCATCATCATCTATTATGTACCTAGTGGATGTTGTCAAGTGAATTTTAATTTATAATTATTCTTTATATTTTATATTTATATATTTCTCTCTCACACACACTCTTATTTCTAATTAATTAAACATGAAGTTATGAAATATCATAGCTATAAACATGAATCGTCATTATGTAAATTTATTCTAATGTAATATGCATATTATGAAATTTTTATCAAAGAAACTGTTTATAATTTATTAATACAAACAAAAGTACAGTACAACAAATTGAATTTAAATGACTTATTATTTTTATTATTATTTTAATTAAAACCAATATTATGTTTTATTATTATTAATTTTTTATTTTATAAGTTGTCCATTCATTACTGGCCATTTCCTTTACAGTATGGTAAACTGGGTGATTACATTCTTTGTTACATTGCATAATACAGGTTTTACCCATGTTTTTACAATATTTTTCATGTTCTACAGGATCCATAGCTGTTTTGTTTATCCCATAGTCTTTCCACCAATCCCTGAACCATTCACATTGCTGATAACCTTGGTAGTGGCCAACTGTGCTTAACTTGAGCCTGGTATAATGAGTCTCTGTTTGATCATCAACATTCAAAAATTTCCACCAGAGTTTGTTATAATCTTCAAAATCATAAACAGTGTCAAGAAACATGATATGGGGATCATTTCTGGGCCACCAGGCTGCTGGTTGAACTTTGCCATGACCAGGCTCTCTCCATAGGTCTCTAATTCTATAGATACAGACATGTCTTTCATATATTCCTGTGCTTTTCCCTCCATGATACCAAATAGTAGCAATGTCATGAAAATTTTGTTCTAATGCTTTTCTTGCTACTTCACCATTTCTTCTTGCTTTATCATAGACCGTGTCGTGTATCCATTCTCTTCCTTTTGGGTAGACTTTTCTTTCTGGCACATAATACTGGAGATCTGTATGAGGCTGTAGGTTGGCATCCAATATTTTGGTATTACGGAGCTGCCATGTCAGTTTCCAATTTATTTTGTAAGTCTCCCACTCCAATTCATCTGGCACAGTCTTCAAAACTTCTTGTCTCTGATTATTATCCCATTCAGTGATAATAATCATAATATGATCTTTCTTTTGTTCAATATACTCCCGGCTAAGGAATTCAGGAAGGCTATTATCTTCTCCTTTGATATGTTCTACTGAAAAGTCAAAATTTTCAAAGAGTGATTGCCATCTAGCAAACTTTGCTTCTCCAGCCTTCTTAATATTTTTAGATAAAACCTTCTGCACAACCTGTTCTTCTTTTCCAATTCTTTGTTTCAAGATTCCACCCCATCCAATGTTGCTTGCATCGGATTCAACTATTTTAAAAGCTTGGTCATCGGCAACATATAATATATGTAAAGATTTTACCTTGGCTTTAATTTCTTGGACTGCCCTGGTGTGGAGATCCGACCATTCAGGGGGGTTCTTACAGAGTCGTTTGTTGAGCACCTTCCTGTCACTGGCACAATCCTGGTAGAAATCGCTGACGTAATTTAGGCATCCCAGAAACCTTTGCAGTTGTGTTTTTTCTTTCAGTACATCTGGGAATTTATCTGCAAATTCAAAAGCATGTTGTATGACGGATGGTTGGCCACAAGGTGTTTGTGTGTCTGAAGTAGGCTTTGGTCTAGATGATTATGTTATTTCTCTTTTTCTTCATGTCAAAACCAGATGTTTGGATCTGTAATTGCAAGATTTCTTCAATGGTCTCATCATAGACATACACATAGAAATTTGGAAAACAGTCAAAATAGACAGGACCATCCGACAAAGGGGCCACTATTCCACCAATGATGGAATCTGTATACTTATTGTGCGTCATGTCTCTTACAGTAGCAAGCACAAAAGTTTGTAATCCTTTATGAATTAAAGGATTGATTCCAACCCCGATACATCCAATAGAGACTCCAAGTCCAGTGTTGTAGTCAAAACAGATCCCCAAAACCAAAAGGTTGAACATCTGTTAATCAAATGGGAAGATTTGCAGTTCCCAAAACATTGGACCATAAACTACCCAAAGCCTCTTGCACCCAAAAATATCACCTCTGAAAATATTTCTGAAACTCATTCTCGTGTTGTCATTTCTTTTCCCCGAAGATCAACCATTGACCATCGAAGAACTGATGTTGCTTGTAAGCCTTCAAGATATTACAGAGATCCTTCCATTGTAGATACAGCTTGCTCCTCTTCATCTTCTTGTAGACATAATCAGTTATATGAATTAGCTCAGCTTGTAAATTATTCTTCCTTAGAAGTAAAATGTCCAAGTTGTGAAAATACCATAAATCTGCTTACATTAGCTGAACAAAATGTTCATCTGCATCATAACCCACAGACTGGTATTGATCCACCTTCTACTTCTATCAATTCATGTCCGAATTCCAAATGCTCTGACATTCCCTTCCCACATGAGCCAGAGCCAGATTCAAACCATGTCCTTATGGTACATACAGTTGAAGAAGAAGATCCTAGACTTACTGAGATGATTTGCTTGATGAGGCCAGCAAAACCACGATATGGGCTAGGAAAACTTGAGCAATCACAGTTGATTCCAGAATGCAGATTTAAACAAATTCCTCCTGACTGTAAAAATCCTGCAGTAATGGAAATGCATAAGTTATTTTCACTCATGGATGGACGTTTGAAGTCAGAAATTAGTGCCAAATGGATGAAAGATATGCTGAATTGGGATTTGTACACGAATCCTCAGGCAGAAGAGTTTGACCAAGCATACACCCATGAACAAAAGAAACAGTATGCAACTGAATGGAAACATTATATGGAAGCAAATAACACCTGGATATCTTTCTATTCATGGAAAGATAATATTGCTCCTATAAATGTTTTCACTGGAACCGCCTCCAGCACTTCAGTTGATAAACATGGATGGACTGCACTTGATGGGTCAAAAGTTGAAACTCCTACTACATTTCCTCCTTACAAAGGAATTATTTTAGGAGAAAATACAAATGCAGCCAAAGCCATTGCTCTGGTCCAAAAAGATGACAATGCCTTAGGCATTGATGGAAGAATCCAAAAAGCCAGTGAACAATTGAATTGGACCAATACTGCTATCAAAGGATTAGAGATGAATGTAACAAAAACAGAAGATGTAAAAAAGCAAATAGATGTTGTACAATCTTCATTGAATAGTGTGAATAATTGCTTGAATAATATGCAGTTTGATTCTAGCATAACTCGCTCTTATACCAGAGAATCACTAAACAAGATAGAAGAGGTAGAAGAAAAATTAGTTGGTCACATTGATACAACTAAAACTCTTCTTACTGGCTTAACAGCAAAAGTTGAAAAAGTACAATTGTCAAAAATTGAAAAGCCAGTTCCAAATGCTTTTCTGGTAAAGAGAAATATCAAAATTGAAAATCCTGTCAGAAATATCCATAAATTCCCTCTGTTATTTCCTAAAGAAATTGCCTCTTCGTCAGAAGCTGAGAAATCAAAACATATTAGTATTGCTTCCTTATTTAAGGAAACAAAGGCATAAGCAGAAGCAAAAGAAACGGAATAGAAATCACCAGAGACACAGATTTTTCCAATCTATGAACCTCTAGAACATAGATTTTCTAGATATTTTGCTCTTGATATTGAAGGAAAAGGGAAAATGCCTGAAGCTCATACTTTCTTCCCTAATTCTCACAGGCAATGGAACATTGACAACATGAGTTTGGCCAAATACGCCAAATGATAGATTTGATGTACACTGAATATAAGCTCATGTGTCTCAGAGGCAAATCTGAAATAGATGCTTGTAGAACCATCATTCAATGTTTTACAGGTACTCTCCTCAGGTGGTGGGAGACTGAATCCTCTCCTAAACTCATCGAAACCATGGAAGCAGAAGTTCTCAAAGATGAGAAAGGAGATGTTATTCAAAATCCAGATGGCACTGTCATTATCAACATGATTGGCGCATTGACATCAATGATTCTGGAACATTGGTGCGGTAGTGAGACAAAGATTGCCAATAAACATGAGGTTATCCTTATGAACCTCAAGTGCCATAAAATGTCACAGTTCGTTGATTTCCATAGAGATTGGATGCAGCGGATCTATGAGGTAAAAGACTCCAAGAACTTGTTGTGGAAACAGGTATACCTTGCTGCTCTACCTTCTAGATTTGTTGATTATATTAGAATACAAGAAATTTTCCAGCTACCTTTTGAATCTCACACATGGGGTGAGATATATTCTCATATTACAAAGAGATTGGTGAGTCTTTGTACTAGTTCAAAGGTAAACAAGTCTCTAGAAAAATTATCAAGATTGCCAAATAAAAAGTCCATCTGCAGCAAGTATGGACTCACAGCAGATGATCCCTTGGCTAAGAAAAGAAAGACCAGAAAGAGAGCCAAAAGAGAATTTAAAGAGACTTTCTACAGAAATAAAAGGAATTATTCAAAGGATAAAAGAAGATATCCCAGAAGGGATAAAAATCAGAGATATAAGAAGAAGGGATATTACAAATATGTCCCAAAGACTCATTATTACAATCCCTCTGATATTCACCTGCACTCTACCAAACAAGAAAAGTGGAATAAAATCACCTGTTGGTTGTGCGGCCAGAATGGGCATACAACTTCCAGATGTCCCCAAGGATAAGAATCAAAGTTCAATAAAGGAAAGAAAACAGTTGGTTATGCTTAGAAGTCCAAGCAAGTCAAGCAAGAACATTCAGGACCTATTTTTTGTCTTAGATGCAAATGCACACGTCACAGAAAGATGCCCAAATATTTCCATCAGAGATACAGCCCAGCAGCATCAACTAGAAGAATCTTCTCTTTATTCTTTCAATTCTACATCAGAAGAAGAATTGCAGGCTAATATGGGCTAGTATTCTGAATCTGACTCGTCCGAATGTTCATGCTCAAATTCAGATGAGTGTGCTTGCCATGCTTTATATGAAGATGATTCTGAATATTACACCAGATCAAGTGAAGAAGAAAGGCCTAAGCCTCCAAAAGAAAAGGTTCTCATGGCATCTACTGAAGAAGAAGCAGAATTGAAGATTTTATCTCAAGTAAGAGCAATGGAGGAAGGAGACATGAAGAATCGCCTTATTGAAGCATTCACTTATCAGCTTGAAACCAAAGCTTCCAAAGAATCAGGTAAGAAGCCTTTATTTATTGATGCATCTTATGAAAGAAATACTAAATCATTCCAAATGCATCATCAAAAGCCAGGAAGAGTAAGGTCACTTACTCTTGGAGAAGTAAGTGGTGAAATTCACCATCTCAAAGCGGAAATCTCTGTAATTAAAACTCAAATTGTAGAAATACAAAAAGGAAAACAAATTGCAGTAGAGAAAGAAGAAGAAGATGATTCCTGGAATCCTACTGCATATCACCAAGAGGTACAAGTTGCTGAAGGAATGCAAGATCCACATTTTGGATTTAAAGATATGAGGTTGTTCACAATCACCTATCAGAAACACCATGTTAAGGTAAATGTTTGCATCCAAGGAAAAAAAATTCAAATGATTGCATTATTAGATTTTGGTGCGGACATTAACATCCTAAATATCAAAAATATTCTAGCCAAATATTGGGTTTCAGCTGAAAGGAAGGTAGTAGGCCTCGGAAACAAGAAACTCCAATTTGAAGTTCCCAGAGCTTCATTATGTTTTGATACTCATTGTGTATATATGAAATTCACTGTGGCCGACATTCCTGTTGATTGTATATTAGGAAATGTCTTTCTGGCAACAGTAGAACCCCATGGCTCAGCCAGGCTAAAAGGAGGAAGAGCCGGCTATTTCATTTCTGTCCCTACATCAAAAGGCAAAAGAAAGAAAATCGAACTTCCTTATGTTTCAAGCCCAAGGATTTCAACAATGGTCCAAGCCATGCAAAAATTGGATAAGGTAGAATCCCTATTGTCAAATCTCAAAGATCTGAAAGGCACACTAAGAATTGAAGAACAGTTAAAATTGCCCCAGATTAAAAGAAAGATCCAGGATCTAAAGGAAAAATTGGAAGAAACATGCTGTTCAGAAGAGCCAAATGCCTTCTGGCATATAAAGCAGCATACTATCAAGGTGCCTTACAAAGAAGGATATGCTGGAAAACCCTGTAAAAGCAGAGCCATCCCAATGAGCAAAGAATATAGAGATCTTTGCCAAAAAGAAATCCAGCAATTGCTTGACAGAAGATTAATCAGAGAATCCAATAGCCCCTGGAATTGCTACAAATTCTATGTGAATAAAAGAGCTGAACAAATTAGAGGAATTCCCAGACTTGTTATAAATTACAAACCTCTAAATTCAGTTCTCGCTAATGACACTTATCCAATTCCACACAAGGGAGATTTGATCAGAAGGATTGCAGGTGCCAAGGTATTTTCTAAATTTGATCTAAAGGCAGGATTTTGGCAGGTTGCCATTGATGAAACAGATAAATTTAAGACTGCTTTTAGTATTCCAGCAGGGCATTATGAATGGAACGTCATGCCATTCAACCTCAAGAATTCTCCCTCAAAGTTCTAGAAACTGATGGATGACATCTTCAAGCCATACTTTGATTAGCTAATTGTTTATATTGATGAAGTTTTAATTTTTTCCAAGAATATTGATGACCATTTCAAACATGTAAATATTTTCTTGAAATTGGTTCAGAAGAATGGCCTAGTATTGAGCAAAGAGAAGATAGAAGTATTTCAGACTTCTATAAAAATTTTGGGACATACGATTTGCAACGGGAAAATCTCTCTCCAACAATATGCTATTGAATTTGCAGATAAATTCCCAGATGTACTAAAAGACAAAACACAGCTGCAAAGGTTTCTGGGATGCCTAAATTATGTCAGTAATTTCTACCAGGATTGTGCCAGTGACAGGAAGGTGCTCAACAAACGACTCGGTAAGAACCCCCCTGAATGGTCAGATCTCCACACCAGGGCAATCCAAGAAATTAAAGCCAAGGTAAAATCTTTACCTATATTATATGTTGCCGACGACCAAGCTTTTAAAATAGTTGAATCCGATGCAAGCAACATTGGATGGGGTGGAATCTTGAAACAAAGAATTGGAAAAGAAGAACAGTTTGTTCAATTTGCTTCAGGAGTCTGGAATCCAGCAGAGAAAAACTACTCTGTCATTGAGAGGGAAGTAAAAGTAGCTTGGAATTGCATTAGCAAATTTGAAGTTTATTTGATAAACAAGCCTTTTCTTCTTAGAACGGACGCCTCAGCTATGTAGAAGGTTTTATCTAAAAATATTAAGAAGGCTGGAGAAGCAAAGTTTGCTAGATGGCAAGCACTCTTTGCAAATTTTGACTTTTCAGTAGAACATATCAAAGGAGAAGATAACAGCCTTCCTGACTTCCTTAGCTGGGAGTATATTAGACAAAAGAAATATCATATTATGATTATTATCACTGAATGGGATGATAATCAGAGACAAGAAGTTTTGAAGACTGTGCCAGATGAATTGGAGTGGGAGACTTACAAAAGAAACTGGAAACTGACATGGCAGCTCCGTAATACCAAAATATTGGATGCCAACCTACAGCCTCATACAGATCTCTAGTATTATGTGCCAGAAAGAAAATTCTACCCAAAAGGAAGAAAATGGATACACGACATGGTCTATGATAAATCAAGAAGAAATGTTGAAGTAGCAAGAAAAGAATTAGAACAAAATTTTCATGACATTTCTACTATCTAGTATCATGGAGGGAAAAGCACAGGAATATATGAAAGACATGTCTGTATCTACAGAACCAGAGACCTATGGAGAGAGCCTGGTCATGGAAAAGTTCAACCAGTAGCCCGGTTGCCCAGAAATGATCCCCATATCATGTCTCCTAACACTGTTTATGATTTTGCAGATTATAAGAAACTCTGGTGGCAATTTTTAAATATTGATGATCAAACAAAGACTCATTATACCAGGCTCAAGTTCAGCACAGTTGGCCACTACCAAGGTTATCAGCAATGTGAATGGTTCAGGGATTGGTGGAAAGACTATGGGATAAACAAAACAGCTATGGATCCTGCAGAACATGAAAAATATTGTAAAAACATGGGTAAAACCTGTATTATGCAATGTAACAAAGAATGTAATCACCCAGTTTACCATACTATAAAGGAAATGGCCAGTACTGAATGGACAACTTATAAAACCTCTCCTTATAATAATTCTCTTGAAGAATACATGAGAGAGCACATGGAATGGCTCGTCCTTATTAAAGTACAACATCAAATCGTGCTGGGAAATCACCAAAGCATGGGACACTATGCAATATAAATGAGGCTGGTTTCTAGATCTCACGATATTTTAATGTGAACCAGTCACAAGGGTTTAATTGTGACCAGTTTTCCCGTGGGCTTCACTGTTCAAAAGCTTCCACAGTGTAATATTCTCCATCCAGTCTTTTCTTGTGGGTTTTAGTACAAAATCATCCACTATGTATAGAGTCATGATATCTGTCAGATTTACTTAAGTACAAGAATCTACTTTGCAGACTATATCTTATCATTACCCGAAAGAAATTATTCGATCCATCAGATGGACCTGAATCTTTGTGTGGACATCGCTCTGGTAAAGACTGAAAAGCAATGATTCCTTTAGCTTTAAGTCTTTTCTTTGATCCGACCAAAGACAATGCTTGTCCCCCCTTCTCCTCCTATATAAGAAGGGTAAGGCTCACATCTTAGGTATCAGAGTTTTAGAGTCTTGAGAATTTGAGTGTATTTCCTGAACTACATCTGCGGACCTGCGTGTCTAATCTGCTTGCACCACGAAAGATTCACTCAAGTTCTTAGTTGGTTTGGAAGCCTGCGCATCAGTGTGCTCGGCACTGGTGAGAACCTAAAGTGGCTGAACCACGGAGCAATACCAGTCCGTGGGTTATGATGCAGATGAACATTTTGTTCGGCTAATGTAAGCAGATTTATGGTATTTTTACAATCTAGACATTTTACTTCTAAGGAAGAATAATTTACAAGCTGAGCTAATTCATATAACTGATTATGTCTACAGGAAGATGAAGAGGAGCAAGTTGTATCTACAAAGGAAGGATCTCTGTAATATTTTGAAGATTTACAAATAGCATCAATTCTTCGATGGTCAATGGTTGATCTTCGGGGAAAAGAAATGACAGCACGAGAAGGAGTTTCAGAAATATTTGCAGAGGTGATATTTCTGGGTGCAAAAGGCTTTGGATAGTTTACGGCCCAATGTTCTGGGAACTGCAAATCTTCCCATTTGATTAACAGATGTTTAACCTTTTGGTTTCGGGGATCTGTTTTGACTACAACACTGGACTTGAAGTCTCTACTGGGTGTATGACGGATGGCTGGCCAGAAGGTGTTTGTGTGTCTGAAGCAGGCTTTGGTCTGGATGGCTATGTTATTTCTCTTTTACTTCCTGTCAAAACCAGATGTTTGGATCTGTAATTGCAAGATTTCTTCAATGGTCTCATCATAGACATACACCGAGAAATTTGGAAAACAGTCAAAATAGACAGGACCATCCGACAAAGGGGCCATTATTCCACCAATGATGGAATCGTATACTTATTGTGTGTCATGTCTCTTACAATAGTAAGCACAAAATTTTGTAATCCTTTATGAATTAAAGGATTGATTCCAACCCTGATACATCCTAAATGTAAATAGTTTGTCTTTAGACACTTTGCCTCGGCTTGTAAAACTTTGGGATTTAACAGAGATATTGTTTGGATATTGTCAGAATTTTCTTGAACTTGACTGACAAACTCTTTAATACTAATCCTAGAAGCAGCAATCAAATGAAAAGGAGCTAAGTCACTGTATACTTCTAAGGGGGTTATAGTAGGCAATTCCCACTAGGCAGAGGGCTGAGTTTGGTTCTTGAGGTTGGTACTCTAAACCCTTAAGTACTCTTATTCATAATGGAATCGTTCAAGAAATCTGTTTCCTTTCATGAACTTGAAGAGAGAGATACTCAGGCTGAGGAAAATACCCTTAGAGATATGTTTGCTAATAGTTCCAGTAGAAATCTCAACTCTGTTGAACTTACCTATGAAGAAACTCAGCCCTCTGCCCAATGGGAATTGCCTGCTATAACCCCCTCAGAAGTATACAGTGAATTAGCTCCTTTTCATTTGATTGGTGCTTCTAGGATAAGTATTAAAGAGTCTGTCAGTCAAGTTCAAGAAAATTCTGACAATATCCAGACAATATCTCTCTTAAATCCCAAAGTTTTACAAGTCGAGGCAAAGCGTCTAAAGACAAACTATTTACATTTAGGATGTATCAGGGTTGGAATCAATCCTTTAATTCATAAAGGATTACAAACTTTTGTGCTTGCTACTGTAAGAGACATGACGCACAATAAGTATACCGATTCCATCATTGGTGGAATAGTGGCCCTTTGTCGGATGGTCCTGTCTATTTTGACTGTCTTCAAAATATTACAGAGATCCTTCCTTTGTAGATACAGCTTGCTCCTCTTCATCTTCCTGTAGACATAATCAGTTATATGAATTAGCTCAGCTTGTAAATTATTCTTCCTTAGAAGTAAAATGTCCAGATTGTGAAAATACCATAAATCTGCTTACATTAGCTGAACAAAATGTTCATCTGCATCATAACCCACGGACTGGTATTGCTCCACCTTCTACTTCTATCAATTCATGTCTGAATCCCAAATGCTCTGACATTCCCTTCCCACATGAGCCAGAGCCAGATTCAGACCATGTCCTTATGGTACATACAATTGAAGAAGAAGATACTAGACTTACTGAGATGATTTTCTTGATGAGACCAGCAAAACCATGATATGGGCTAGGAAAACTTGAGCAATCACAGTTGATTCCAGAATGCAGATTTAAACAAATTCCTCCTGATTGTAAAAAGCCTGCAGTAATGGAAATGCATAAGTTCTTTTCACTCATGGATGGATGTTTGAAGTCAGAAATTAGTGCCAAATGGATGAAAGATATGTTGAATTGGGATTTGTACATGAATCCTCAGGCAGAAGAGTTTGACCAAGCATACACCCATGAATAAAAGAAACAGTATGCAACTGACTGGAAACATTATATGGAAGCAAATAACACCTGGATATCTTTCTATTCACGGAAAGATAATATTGCTCCTATAAATGTTTTCACTGGAACTGCCTCCAGCACTTCAGTTGATAAACATGGATGGACTGCACTTGATGGGTCAAAAGTTGAAACTCATACTACATTTCCTCCTTACAAAGGAATTATACTAGGAGAAAATACAAATGCAGCCAAAGCCATTCCTCTGGTCCAAAAAGATGACAATGCCTTAGGCATTGATGGAAGAATCCAAAAAGCCAGTGAACAATTGAATTGGACCAATACTGTTATCAAAGGCTTAGAGATGAATGTAGCAAAAATAGAAGATGTAAAAAAGCAGATAGATGTTGTACAGTCTTCATTGAATAGTGTAAATAATTGCTTGAATAATATGCAGTTTGATTCTAGCATAACTTGCTCTTATACCAGAGAATCACTAAACAAGATAGAAGAGGTAGAAGAAAATTTATTTGGTCACATTGATACAACTAAAACTCTTCTGACTGGCTTAATAGAAAAAGTTGAAAAAGTACAATTGTAAAAAATTGAAAAGCCAGTTCCAAATTCTTGTCTGGTAAAGAGAAATATCAAAATTGAAAATCCTGTTAGAAATATCCATAAATTCCCTATGTTGTTTCCTAAAGAGATATCCTCTTCGTCAGAAGCTGAAAAATCAGAACATATTAGTATTGCTTCCTTATTTAAGGAAACAGAGGCAGAAGCAGAAGCAAAAGAAACAGAACAGAAATCACCAGAGACACAAATTTTTCCAATCTATGAACCTCTAGAACATAGATTTTCTAAGTATTATGTTCTTGATATTGAAGGAAAAGGGAAAATGCCTGAAGCTCATACTTTCTTCCCTGATTCTCACAGGGAATGGAACAATGACAACATGAGTATTGGCCAAATACGCCAAATGGTAGATTTGATGTACACTGAATATAAGCTCATGTGTCTCAGAGGCAAATCTGAAATAGATGCTTGTAGAACCATCATTCAATGTTTTACAGGTACTCTCCTCAGGTGGTGGGAGACTGAATCCTCTCCTAAACTCAATGAAACCATGGAAGCAGAAGTTCTCAAAGATGAGAAAGGAGATGTTATTCACAATCCAGATGGCATTGTCATTAGCAACATGATTGGCGCATTGACATCAATGATTCTGGAACATTGGTGTGGTAGTGAGACAGAGATTACCAATAAACATGAGGTTATCCTTATGAACCTCAAGTGCCATAAAATGTCACAGTTCGATGATTTCCATAGAGATTGGATGCAGCGGATCTATGAGGTAAAAGACTCCAAGAACTTGTTGTGGAAACAAGTATACCTAGCTGCTCTACCTTCTAGATTTGTTGATTATATTAGAATGCAAGAAATTTTCCAGTTACCTTTTGAATCTCACACATGGGGTGAGATATATTCTCATATTACAAAGACATTGGTGAGTCTTTGTACTAGTTAAAAGGTAAACAAGTCTCTAGAAAAATTATCAAGATTGCCAGATAAAAAGTCCATCTGCAGAAAACCCTCCCTAGCCAACTGATAATAATACATTTTCATATTGACTCAATCCTGAGAGACGAAAGGATGGATAGGGTTTCTACATTCCTTAGTGTCGTCGTCAAACTGCAGATCTGCGAAGGGGAGGAGATAGTTGAGAATCCCTTGAGGAAATCGAGCACCGGAACACCTGAATCGTATCCGCCATCATGGATCGGGCTTTGCAGCGGAACAGGCCACAAGCCATCAGCATCAAATCAGACTCCGGAGACTGAACAGTCTGCTTACAGGTCATGGACGAGCTCACAACATCTATTTAAGGGGTATATTAACTATAAACCTTTTTCTCTTAATGTAACAGGTCACAGCATGGGCAATGCAGCCCGCCATTTCCCAGATCTACAAATAAAAACACAATACTGCCTTGTTTCGGTACTTTTAAATGCGTACAGAGGTAAGAACGAAGCGGACCGGCCGGAGATGACCATGCATGCAGAAATCAAATGGACTACTGCTCCCCCAGGAATAATGAGGGGCGACTCAAACAGATTCGATGATATATTTGTTATATGGCACGGTACCGCTGAGGCACACTCGGGAACTAATGTGATTAAATCGGAGAAACCGACGATTGGAGATGGAGAGCCTTTCTATACATCGCCAGATCTGGAAAACAAAACGGCAAATTGGGGCATGGACAAGGTCCCTGGAACCACTAAGGCTGCAACAGGAAAAATGCGGACAGGAGGAAGAAAGCCCATCTACGTGGAAGGAAGGCAAATAAACCGTAGAACCACCATGGATACGCCAGATCTGGAGAACAATTATGAAAATCGGGGATTGCTTAAGGCTGATCCGTCAGATCTAAAACAAATATTCATCAGATCGGTAGAAGGCAGACACTCTTGTGTACAGATCAGGGAAGGGATGGATATTTTGGAGTTAAAAAAGGAGATCCAGAACAAACTGGGAACTCCAGCAGCATACCAAAATCTCTTATTCTCAGGACTCTACATGCAGGATCAACACACTCTCCAGCGCTATGGAGTAATTAAAGATTCAACCATCATCCTCAACCTGAGACTTAGAGGGGGGTGCAAGGAAACCAGCTCAAAAAACACAGGCTCCTTCCGCGATGCAGTCAAAGGAAAGGAACCATTGCAACACAGACCAGCACCCACATCAGAGCTTCCAGGGCCCTACATTGTGGAACAGAAGATAGAATCACCTATGCTTATTGTATCACTGCCGGAGGTATCAGATCTCTACTCAGATTTAATTCACAATGCGTTTATATGCAGATTTAACGGTTATTGGCCCAAAACTGATGCACTACATCAATGGGTGTATACATCATGGATATCCAAATGTGAAATATATATATGCCCTAAGGGATTCTTCATAGTCAGATTCAGCACAGAACTGGAACGAGATAATATCATTAATCAGGGGCCTTGGTTTTGGGGCAACGTTGGGCTCTTTATCACCCCCTGGTTCCTGGACTTTGATGCCAATACCATGGTAGTTTCGATGATGCCAGTTTGGGTAAGGCTGCATAACCTCCCACTGCATTTTTGGCATCGAAAAGCTTTAACAGCCATTGGGAATTCCTTAGGAAAACATCTTAAAATAGATGAGGACAGAGCTATCCGGGGAATTTTCACATATGCCAGAATATGTGTAGAGGTGGATTTAAGTCAAGGACTCCCGGATCACATCACATTGAATTTTAACAATTCACTGTGGACGCAACAACTTGACTACGAGAACACGACTTTCAGATGCCGCAGCTGCTTGCAGACAGGGCACCTTCAATATGCATGCCCACTGACAAGTAAGGAGCCTAAAGGGAACAAGAAACAACAGAAAAAACCAAAAGGTTGGCAGCATACCGAACCACTGGAGGAAGATGCACTGAGCACGGAACCCACAGAGGTACAAAGGAGACAGGAAAAAACACAGGAAGAGAACACCGAAGGGTCTAAATTGGAGCCAAATAACTTGGTATGGCAGCAAGAATTACAGCTGGAAATAAGCGGAGCCAAACGAGCACATAGCTCTGAAGGATTGGACTCGGATAAAGAACAACCTGTTTATACAGAGGAAAACCAACTTGCTATAATTGACCCCACTCCCAACACTGGAGTCTGGCGCAAAGTAGAGAAGAAAAAAGGAAGGAAAATATAAGGGCACAATTTATTTCTGTTGTTATTCCTGCCATTACAGGAACCAATTTTTTGCTACTTTGTGGTTTTATTTTCTGTTTGCTGCCTGTCATTACAGGATCAGCCATATGCATATGCTTCAAGCATCTACAAAATGTAATTTTATCAATATGAATAAAATTACGATTTTTCCTTACGAAAAAAAAAAAAAAAAAAAACCTGCAGCAAGTATGGACTCACAGCAGATGATCCCTTGGCTAAGAAAAGAAAGACCAGAAAGAGAGCCAAAAGATAATTTAAAGAGACTTTCTACAGAAATAAAAGGAATTATTCAAAGGATAAAAGAAGATATCCCAGAAGGGATAAAAATCAGAGATATAAGAAGAAGGGATATTACAAATATGTCCCAAAGACTCATTATTACAACCCCTCTGATATTCACCTGCACTCTACCAAACAAGAAAAGTGGAATAAAATCACCTGTTGGTTGTGCGGCCAGAATGGGCATACAACTTCCAGATGTCCCCAAGGATAAGAATCAAAGCTCAATAAAGGAAAGAAAACAGTTGGTTATGCTCAGAAGTCCAAGCAAGTCAAGCAAGAACATTCAGGACCTATTTTTTGTCTTAGATGCAAATCCAAGACACACGTCACAGAAAGATGCCCAAATATTTCCATCAGAGATACAGCCCAGCAGCATCAATTCTTTGATGGTCAATGGTTAATCTTTGGGGAAAAGAAATGACAGCACTAGAAGGAGTTTCAGAAATATTTGCAAAGGTGATATTTCTGGGTGCAAGAGGCTTTGGATAGTTTACGGCCCAATGTTCTGGGAACTACAAATCTTCCCATTTGATTAACAGACGTTCAACCTTTTGGTTTCATGGATCTGTTTTGACTACAACACTGGACTTGGAGTCTCTACTGGGTGTATGATGGATGGTTGGCCACAAGGTGTTTGTGTGTCTGAAGCAGGCTTTGGTCTGGATGGCTATGTTATTTCTCTTTTTCTTCATGTCAAAACCAGATGTTTGGATCTGCAATTGCAATATTTCTTCAATGGTCTCATCATAGACATACACAGAAAAATTTGGAAAACAGTCAAAATAGACAGGACCATCCAACAAAGGGGCCATTATTCCACCAATGATGGAATCGGTATACTTATTGTGCGTCATGTATCTTGCAGTAGCAAGCACAAAAGTTTGTAATCCTTTATGAATTAAAGGATTGATTCCAACCCTAATACATCCTAAATGTAAATAGTTTGTCTTTAGACACTTTGCCTCGGCTTGTAAAACTTTGGGATTTAACAGAGATATTGTCTGGATATTGTCAAAATTTTCTTGAACTTGACTGATAGACTCTTTAATACTTATCCTAGAAGCAACAATCAAATGAAAAGGAGCTAAGTCACTGTATACTTCTGAGGGGGTTATAGCAGGCAATTCCCACAGGGCAGAAGGCTGAGTTTCTTCATAGGTAAGTTCAACAGAGTTGAGAGTTCTACTGGAACTATTAGCAAACATATCTCTAAGGGGATTTTCCTCAGCCTGAGTATCTCTCTCTTCAAGTTCAAGGAAGGAAACAGATTTCCTGAACGATTCCATTCTGAATAAGAGTACTTAAGATTTTAGAGTACCAACCTCAAGAACCAGACGTTACTGGCTCTGAAACCAATTTTTCGCAGGGCTCCTGTCACGAGCTTGCAACTTGTTGTGCCTCTTTGTTAACGTTGATAGCCAACTCCTGGTGAACCAGTGGTGAACCTACTCAGAGCTTTCACACTCTTTCGACCTACGCAACAGCTTCCACACCTTAAAATGGCCTTGGTGTCCCTTCGATCCTTTGGTGAACTTCCTGCGAACTTTGGACGAAAGCTCAACAGAACTACTATCACAGCAGACTTTAAAGCACAGAGATACTCAATGGCGGAAATATAGTGTACTCATTTTATTGTAGATGGAATCAAAGTATTACAGAGAGAAAACTCTTTACAGAGATAGACTGTCGTCGCTTTTACCGGACTATATACCGTTCATAAAGAACGAGTAATATCAGAGGCTTCCTCGCGATAGACAGACTTTGCCTTAGATTTTTATGACAGAAATATATAGCTCAATAGACTTTACTAATGGTTCAGCCACTTTAGGTTCTCACCAGTGCCGAGCACACTGATGCACAGGCTTCCAAACCAACTAAGGACTTGAGTGAATCTTTCGTGGTGCAAGAAGATCAAACACGCAGGTTCGCAGATGCAGAGTAGGAAATACACTCAAATTCTCAAGACTCTAAAACTCTGATACCTAAGATATGAGCCTTACCCTTCTTATATAGGAGGAGAAGGGGGGACAAGCATTGTCTTTGGTCGGATCAAAGAAAAGACTTAAAGCTAAAGGAATCATTGTTTTTCAGTCTTTACCAGAGCGACGTCCGCACAAAGATTTGGGTCCATCTGATGGATCGAATAATTGCTTTCGGGTAACACTAAGATATAATCTGTAAAGTATATTCTTGTACTTAAGTAAATCTGACAGATATCATGACTCTATACACAGTGGATGATTTTGTACTAAAACCCACGAGAAGAGACTTGATGGAGAATATTACACTGTGGAAGCTTTTGAACAGTGAAGCCCACGGGAAAACTGGTCACAATTCAGCCCTTGTGACTGGTTCACATTAAAATATCGTGAGATCCGGAAACCGGTCTCGTTTATATTGCATAGTGTCCCATGCTTTGGTGTA
The DNA here is from genome assembly GCA_000404065.3 of Pinus taeda. Classification (NCBI taxonomy): domain Eukaryota; kingdom Viridiplantae; phylum Streptophyta; class Pinopsida; order Pinales; family Pinaceae; genus Pinus; species Pinus taeda. The sequence goes on along the minus strand of APFE031253688.1, from coordinate 440,181 downwards.
GATCCGGCGAATAATGATGGGCTTTCCCAGCACGATTTGATGTTGTACTTTAATAAGGATGAGCCATTCCATGTGCTCTCTCATGTATTCTTCAAGAGAATTATTATAAGGAGACGTTTTATAAGTTGTCCATTCAGTACTAGCCATTTCCTTTACAGTATGGTAAACTGGGTGATTACATTCTTTGTTACATTGCATAATACAGGTTTTACCCATGTTTTTACAATATTTTTCATGTTCTACAGGATCCATAGCCATTCTGTTTATCCCATAGTCTTTCCACCAATCCCTGAACCATTCACGTTGCTTATAACCTTGGTAGTGGCCAACTGTGCTGAACTTGAGCCTGGTATAATGAGTCTCTGTTTGATCATCAATATTTAAAAATTACCACCAGAGTTTCTTATAATCTGCAAAATCATAAACAGTGTCAGGAAACATGATATGGCAATCATTTTTGGGCCACCAGTCTGCTGGTTGAACTTTTCCATGACCAGGCTCTCTCCATAGGTCTCTAGTTCTATAGATACAGACATGTCTTTCATATATTCCTGTGATTTTCCCTCCATGATACCAGATAGTAGCAATGTCACGAAAATTTTGTTCTAATGCTTTTCTTGCTACTTCAGCATTTCTTCCTGCTTTATTAGAGACCATGTCGTGTATCCATTTTCTTCCTTTTGGGTAGACTTTTCTTTCTGGCACATAATACTGGAGATCTGTATGAGGCTGTAGGTTGGCATCCAATATTTTGGTATTACGGAGCTGCCATGTCAGTTTCCAATTTCTTTTGTAAGTCTCCCACTCCAATTCATCTGGCACAGTCTTCAAAACTTCTTGTCTCTGATTATTGTCCCATTCAATGATAATAATCATAATATGATCTTTCTTTTGTTCAATATACTCCCAGCTAAGGAAGTCAAGAAGGTTGTTATCTTCTCCTTTGATATGTTCTACTGAAAAGTCAAAATTTGCAAAGAGTGTTTGTCATCTAGCAAACTTTGCTTCTCCAGCCTTCTTAATATTTTTAGATAAAACCTTTTGCATAGTTGAGGCATCCGTTCTAAGATGAAAAGGCTTGTTTATCAAATAAACTTCAAATTTGCTAATGCAATTCCAAGCTGCTTTTACTTCCCTCTCAATGATAGAGTAGTTTTGCTCCGCTGGATTCGAGACTCCTGAAGCAAATTGAACAACATGTTCTTCTTTTCCAATTCTTTGTTTCAAGATTCCACCCCATCCAATGTTGCTTGTATCGGATTCAACTATTTTAAAAGCTTGGTCGTCGGCAACATATAATATAGGTAAAGATTTTATCTTGGCTTTAATTTCTTGGACTGCCCTGGTGTGGAGATCTGACCATTCAGGGGGGTTCTTACCGAGTCGTTAGTTGAGCACCTTCCTGTCACTGGCACAATCCTAGTAGAAATTACTGACGTAATTTAGGCATCCCAGAAACCTTTGCAGCTGTGTTTTGTCTTTCATTACATCTGGGAATTTATCTACAAATTCAATAGCATGTTGTTGGAGAGAGATTTGCCCGTTGCAAATCGTATGTCCCAAAAAATTTATAGAAGTCTGAAATACTTCTATCTTCTTTTTGCTCAATACTAGGCCATTGTTCTTAACCAATTTCAAGAAAATATTTACATGTTTGAAATGGTCATCAATATTTTTGGAAAAAATTAAAACGTCATCAATATAAACAATTAGCCAATCAAAGTATGGCTTGAAGATATCATCCATCACTTTCTGGAACTTTGAGGGAGCATTCTTGAGGCCGAATGGCATGACGTTCCATTCATAATGCCTTGCTGGAATACTAAAAGCAGTCTTAAATTTATTTGTTTCATCAATGGCAACCTGCCAAAATCCTGCCTTTAGATCAAATGTAGAAAATACCTTGGCACCTGCAATTCTTCTGATCAAATCTCCTTTGTGTGGAATCGAATAAGTGTCATCAGTGAGAACTGAATTTAGAGGTTTGTAATTTATAACAAGTCTGGGAATTCCTCTAATTTGTTCAGATCTTTTAGTCACATAGAATCCGTAGCAATTCCAGGGGCTATTGGATTCTCTGATTAATCTTCTGTCAAGCAATTGCTGGATTTCTTTTTGGCAGAGATCTCTATATTCTTTGCTCATTGGGATGGCTCTGCTTTTACAGGGTTTTCCAACATATCCATCTTTGTAAGGCAACTTGATAGTATGCTGCTTTCTATGCCAGAAGGCATTTGGCTCTTCTGAATAGCATGTTTCTTCCAATTTTTCCTTTAGATCCTGGATCTTTCTTTTAATCTGGGGTAATTTTAATTGTTCTTCAATTCTTAGTGTGCCTTTCAGATCTTTGAGATTTGACAATAGGGATTCTACCTTATCCAATTTATGCATGGCTTGGACCATTGTTGGAATCCTTGGGCTTGAAACATAAGGAAGTTTGATTTTCTTTCCTTTGCCTTTTGATGTAGGGACAGAAATGAAATAGCCGGCTCTTCCTCCTTTTAGCCTGGTTGAGCCATGGGGTTCTACTGTAGCCAGAAAGACATTTCCTAATATACAATCAACAGGAATGTCGGCCACACCGAATTTCATATATACACAATGAGTATCAAAACATAAGGAAGCTCTGGGAACTTCATATTGGAGTTTCTTGTTTCCGAGGCCTACTACCTTCCTTTCAGCTGAAACCCAATATTTGGCTGGAATATTTTTGATATTCAGGATGTTAATGTCCGCACCAGAATCTAATAATGCAATCATTTGAAAAATTTACCCTTGGATGCAAACATTTACCTTAACATGGTGTTGCTGATAGGTGATTGTGAACAACCTCATATCTTTAAATCCAAAATGTGGATCTTGCATTCCTTCAGCAACTTGTACCTCTTGGTGATATGCAGAGGATTCTAGGAATCATCTTATTCTTCTTTCTCTACTACGATTTGTTTTCCTTTTTGTATTTCTGCAATTTGAGTTTTAATTACAGAGATTTCCGCTTTGAGATGGTGAATTTCACCACTTACTTCTCCAAGAGTAAGTGACCTTACTCTCCCTGGCTTTTGATGATGCATTTGGAATGATTTAGTATTTCTTTCATAAGATGCATCAATAAATAAAGGCTTCTTACCTGATTCTTTGGGAGCTTTGGTTTTAAGCTGATTAGTGAATGCTTCAATCAGGCGATTCTTCATGTCTCCTTCCTCCATTGCTCTTATTTGAGATAAAATCTTCAATTCTACTTCTTCTTCAGTAGATGCCATGAGAACCTTTTCTTTTGGAGTCTTAGGCCTTTCTTCTTCACTTGAGTTGGTGTAATATTCATAATCATCTTCATATAAAGCTTGACAAGCACACTCATCTGAATTTGAGCATGAACATTCGGATGAGTCAGATTCAGAATACTGGCCCATATTAGCCTGCAATTCTTCTTATGATGTAGAACTGAAAGAATCAAGAGAAGATTCTTCTAGTTGATGTTGCTGGGCTGTATCTCTGATGGAAATATTTGGGCATATTTCTGTGACGTGTGTCTTGGATTTGCATCTAAGACAAAAAATAGGTCCTGAATGTTCTTGCTTGACTTGCTTGGACTTCTGAGCATAAACAGTTGTTTTCTTTCCTTTATTGAGCTTTGATTCTTCTCCTTGGGGACATCTGGAAGTTGTATGCCCGTTCTGGCTGAAATGATATGACAATTGTTATGTATTCTACACACCAAGAGTAATATATAGTTAAAAATAATAGTATATAAAATGTAAAAAGAATGATGAGAAATTGTTGACTAATAATTTTACAAGATTCCAAAGAGATATTAAAAAAGGGCATAGTTTAACTAATAGATGAAATGGTTTTTAAGTTAATGCATATTTTCACAGTTAATCATGTTATCAAGAATTTTCGAAAGAAAACTATGTAAAATATTTTAACTGTCCAGCACTCTTAATAACCTCACATTTTTATCCTTAAGGCTGACAAAGCAAAAGCTTCTATTATCATGAACATGGAATATTATGAAACCAAATTGTTGGATCTTATTTCTTCTTCTTCCTAAAATATGCCTCATAAGAACCCCATTAATTCAATAACATATCTAGTTACAAAAGTGATTAAATCCTCCTCTATTGACACTTCCCCTCAATAATGTCTTATACATCATTACCCCCAAATCCCTAAAATTTGTGGACAACTGAAAATTCACAAACCAAGGGTCCCCCTTATACTTATTGTCAGTGCCATCAAGGCAGCCACCCATGCTTTAGGGCGATATTTGGCCAAAAAACTCCAACAAATTATTTGATCCACATCCTTTGTTATCAAAGATTCCTTTGATTTCATTCTCAAAACTAAGAACATCCATGTTGACAAACAAGACATCTTGGTCAACTTTGATTTCGTATCCATGTTCACAAAAAGCTTGGTGCCTAAAGCTATAAACTTGATCTTTAAGCTGGTAGACTCATAAACCCTTAACCTAATTCAAATTTGCCTTTCCTCCACTTTCTTTTCCTTCGAGGGTACCATTTATAAGCAAATCGAAGGAACAACTATATGTTCCTTCTTATCTTCGGTCGTGGCTAACATTCACATGGAACACTTCGAAACCTTGGCCCCTAACACTTGGCATCAAAAGTTGAAATGTTAGTACAGGTTTGTAGATGACACTTTTGTCATCAAGCAACATGTCCTTCCTACTCTCAACCCCTTTCTTTCCCATCTCAATATCATTTCTCTGCATATTCAATTCACCTTGGAAATGGAATATGATAAATACTTTCATTTATTAGGTGTTTTATCACTAGCCTTCCTAATGGTTTCTAACCGATTAAGGCTTTAAAATAAAAGACCCACACTAACTGTTATCTTCATGTGCATTCCCACCACCACCCCAAAAGTATGCTATCCTTAAAACTCTTATCGCGCAGGCCCTTAAAATATTTGTCCCTCAATTCCTTTCTAAAGAAAAATCCTAACTAATCCAAACATTCAAAGCCAATGGTTACTCTTTGAAGTTAATAAATCCTTTCAGGCTTCCTCAAACCCCAAGTCCAGCCATTCCAGTTCATCTCCTCCCACGAGCATGGTCTCTCTCCTCTACATAGAGGGAACCACTAATCTTATTTCTAAAGTTTTGGTGAAAAGAAACATAAGAAATATATTTAGACACTAAAACTCTCAAACAATTATTCATATCAACCAAGGATAAGTCTAACCCCATACTAGGTTCAGAAGTCAACCAAATTCCTTGTTGATGTGGAAAATCCTACATTGGTAAAACTCGTTGGGCTTTTAAAACTTGTCTTAAAGATAACATTACTGATACTAACCATCATCGGCAATATAAATATGCAATTGTTGAGCACTCATTTAATTCCAAACAACTCATCTATTTTGATCAATCCAAAATCTTAACATTTGTTCCTTTTGATAACTCTCGTATCATTTGGGAAGCTCTTGAAATCAAGAAGCACCCCCACAACTTCAATTGCTATAGACTAATCCAATCTTAGAAGTTAGTGATTCAAGAAATTAGTGATTCATCACCTCACTCGTTGATTTCTTTTAGTTTCTTGTCCTCCCACACCCACACCCACCCAAATGTTCATTTCTTTATTTACTATATTCTTGTCTCCCCTCGACCCTCCTAACATTTGATTCCATCTAATTAATAATTATAATCTTAATTATTTGTGCCTTATATAATATATAATATATATATATAACTTAGTTTAACTTTGAATTCAAGTTTTTAATTTTTATCCTTAAAAGTATTTAATTTATCTTATTTTAATCTTTGAATTTTACATTTGAATTTTTTTATCTTCGAAAGTTTTTTTTAATGGTCATCTCTTGGATAAATCTATTTAAGGACTTCTGAACACTCGTTTAGACATCACTAGAGCTTTATAATCCCTAATAATGGGTGGGGTGTCCACCTGAAACATTGGATAGTTAAAATCTTTTACACATATTTCTTCCAAAAATCCTTTGACATAAATTAATTTTTCCATTGGAAACCAACAATACAATTTCTAGCAAATATTATGATTTATTGTTGTTTAGAATGTACTTTTAAATTTACAAATGGACTCAACACCCTAATATACCCCAATCACTTGAACTTTGCAGATTAAACAATTTAAACTTATAATTCTTAAAAATCTCTATTAAATTTTGAATAAAATTAATTAAAAAAATACTTGCAAAAAATCATTTTATCTATATTAATTAGACTACGCTGATATATATATATATTCTAAATTGCATGGTTTATAATAAAAAGAATAAACTTAAAAGTAACACGTTTCAATTATGAAGTCTCTTTAGAATACCCATTTCGTTGCCTTGGGGACTTAATTGAGTAAAACGGTACTTAAATCTTATGGAAGAGCCAATGGATCCCTTCTAATAAGGGTATGGGAGGACCATGACTTGGGTTCCCTTCTAATAAGGGTATGGGAGGACCATGACTTGGGTAAAGAGGCTTAAGAAAGTTACTAGAGATTAGATAAATGTATTTATCAGTAAATATCTCTTTGAAGATAGTGAGTATTTGGATTTATTTAAGCAAAGGTATTAGAATATTTTCTAAATGAGTGTGATTTAAAATTAAATGGTATGCCTGAGTTTTGTAAGCCATATTTTAAATATAGTATATTTATATGGAATTTATGAAAGAAAAAATTATAATAAAAGTGTGTATTTGTATTAATTAAATTATAAAATATTAATAAAATGTGGGTTGAGATATTATAAGTGTTTTTTAAATAAAGTTAATTGTAACCAATATAATAATAATAATAGCCTATCAAGTTTTGATTTAAAGTGAAGGTTTAGTGGGATAGGTAGAGTATATGTTTTGCTCAAGTGAGGTTAGTGGATAGGTATAGTATAGGGTTTTATAAAAAAAAGGCTTAAAAAGTCATTGTGAAGAATTTTTTAGGTTGTGAATGAACATGAAATTTTCTTAAAAGAATTAAAGAGTGGGTGTATGTATATTTATATTTTGGTTTTAGTATTATAATTTTTTTTAATTTATTTTAATAATTTATTGTTTAATAATTATTAGATTTAAGTTAGATCGGTAAAGATATTTAGGATGTATGTATATGAGTTTATGTGTTGCATGATATTGTTTTTATTATATGTATTTATATAATGATAGTTATGTGATTTGTTTAATTATGTAAATTAAAATGTGAAATTTTGGTATATGGATATTAGTTTAAAATTATGTTGTGGATATATCATAATTGTGAAGCATGGTGTACATAAATATGTATTTATTAACTAAATGTCAATGTAATATTAATTATTATATGCAATTTATGATGTATGAAATTTATATATGAAAATAGTGTATTTAATTTATGATTTCAAATATTGTCAAGGGTAGATTGAGTGGTTGAGGTGGGTTGTTAACTCCCTCACCACTTTTGTTCGATTCCCTAAAATGACATGCTTAGCATGTACTGATTAGGCTCAAGGAGTAGGCGACCACAGGGAGTTTTCACTCTATCTGTTGTCAATATGAGACATCTCGACTCTTGCTTAGCCATTGGGTCATACTGTAAAAAAAAAAAATTATGATTTCAAATATTGCTATGGTATGTAATAAGTGTGGTTTTAATGAGACACGTCACTTACCTGAAGTGATTGATTGATGATGTGAGTCTAAAAACAATAGTTGCACATTATGGCTTGATATAGGTTGTTGACCCTAGTTTTATTAGGAAGAGTGGCGGTATTCCTCACTAAGTATCTTGTTGACCCTGGTTTTATTAGAAAGGGTGGAGGGTTTGCTCATAATTTATCCTCCAAAACATACCATTGTGAAAGGGCTATGTTAAGCCACACTCCCCTAGACATGTGATGGTGATTGCTAGTTGCATGTTGTGGAAGCTTGGTTGAGAAAATTGACACTTCTGTGTATGGGTTTTATTTAGGGAAATGTAGTTGGCATTCCAACATAGTTTAGTAGAGGAAATGATAGGATGTGGAAGATGGTAGTAGATTAGGGAGGAATAATGATTTGAAGTTAGTTGAGAATGTTGCTTGAGGAATAGATGTGTCATCTTATTTCGTTACTTGATTCCCACCGTGTTTAGAACATGTGCTTTGACTCATTGTTTTATCCTTTTTTTTTGTGTGATGATCAATGATTGATGATTATTGTAGTTTTGTTATTTAAGATAACCAAATGATGCATTTACTCGATTTACCATCTTGCATGCTTTGTTGTGAACATACATGACCTATGACTTAGAGGTAGTGATTACAATCACTATATATGCACAAGCTATGGGTATGCTAGCTAAGCATAAATGCATTACACATGTACACTAGTACAATTAATTGATATATCAATTACTAAACTATGTTATAACTTATTTAATCAACAATGTCATGACTACTTAAATTATATTGCGTACATAAATATCTAGTAATATTAAATACATTTATTGAATTTGATTATTGGTTGGTATAATGAATTAAATGGATGTTGTCAGTTGCAATAAGTTCTAAGGAAAAATAAAGTTGCATGAATAAGCTATCATAAGAAGAAATTATATTGCATACATAAATATCTAGTTGCATTAAATACATTCGTTGAATTTGATTATTAGTTGATATGAATTAAATGGGTATGGTTGATTGTCATAAATTCTAGGTAAATTAGTATTTTTATTTTTATGTACTTTTTCCCCAAAAATCTAGAAAGAGAAGTTGATGGATATTAATGATGGTAGTTGAGGGGACTTGGAGGAAGTGTGTGGAAACTTCTAAATAAAGAGGAGAAGGTTGCATTGAGGGAGGAAAAATAAGTTTGAGAGGTTAGAGTTTGTTAAGAGATTCGATATTTTTTGGAAGAAACATTTTTCTTATGATGATCTTTTGGAGTATATTGTGGTTTGTTGTTCTTGAAGTGTCGAGCATGGAGGGCCAAGAAATTGAAAGGTTTTTTGAAAATCAGATGACGGCCAGGCTCCTAATTAGGTGGAAGTGTAATTTTGTTCCACTTTGGACTATTGGAGAAAGAAGGTTTTAGAAATAACTTCATACTACTCATTGGAATACTCTACAATTGATTAAATTCAACTGAAGATGATGTATTTTTCTTAATATTTTGTTATAATTTGTTTAAATGTTAAATATAAAAATAAAAAATGTTGCCACAAATTTCTTACTTAAAAATATTTAAAAAACGGTTTTTTAAATTCAATAGAATTATCATTTGACAAATGTACAAATATATATGGTTAAAGTATATACATTTAAATGTGTGAATAATATTGTATAGCATCCAATGACGAGATGCTACAAGCAAAGAGTTGCAAAATTAGCCAAACAATGAGTACAAGAAGAATAAAATGGATGGTGGTCATTATAGTCGATTAGTAATATAGAAGTATTACTTATTGGCCAAGAGTATCATAGAATTAGAAAGTGATTTCGAGTCATAATATCAAGTGATAAAGAGAATCATCTATGTGCTAAGTAAGTACAATTTGATATTGTAATATGTATTTTATATATTTTGGATGAGTAAATGATTGTCCCTTAAAACTAATATGATATAGTTTTGCTTTGTTGATTAATCTATCAAATTCTTGAGTTAGCACAACTTTCTTATTGTTGTAATGAGGTATCACAAATCATTTAACAATAAGGAAAGACACATACCTCATTGCTCAATGTTGAGAAAACTTATTTATTTTTTTGTTTGTGTAAGCTTGGTAGTTCTTCTCTTTTCTATTAATTTTCCAAAAACATGTAGTAATAAATGTCTTTCAAAATATACCTGGTGGCCTCAACCTGCCCGTAGGAAACCAGGTCTATTGGCCACCAGTCGACATCAAAGGATGTCCAAAATTTAAACAATTTAATACTTACCATCCATACTACATTTGTTGCTATGTATTTTATATGCTTAATACTTGAAAAGTAAATGTTATTTGACATCATAACAAAAATTAAATAACAATATCTCAATTTCATTCATTTGAAGAATATATTGGAGCCGTATCTTTCGCACTTGATCCGACCGCTTCACTCTGCGACAGGGTCTGAATCTATTTTTCCATTCTCTTTAAGTTTAAGTTATGGTGAAATTGTTGCACCTGTATTGATTGGATCTCCTTCTAGGTGTCTTTTAAGCTTGGCTCTTCCTGTTTCTCCCCTTCTGGCTCCTCTTTGTCTTTATACATTGTCATTGCCTTTTCCAGAAGATTTTTCATGACCCAATATAGCTAAATGGTATGTCGTAATAATGTTTGGTGCCCGTGGGTGTGTCCCGGATCCTGAATTATGTGCTCCCAATCAGTTGCTAGGATTTCTTCGTTTACCACGTTGGCATTGAGCTCCGCTTCGCATGAAGCTATCACAGCCTTAACCTCTGCTAGGATTCCTACATGGTAGAATGCATTAGATTTTGCATGCTCTCCTCTCCTTTTCGTCTTCCTCTTTCCCTCGGTCATCTTCTCGCTGGTGGTCTTCTTTCATGTTCTGCCTCTCGTTTTTCGTCCCTGCTCTCTTGCTTTTACCATATTTTCCTGTTGTTTCCAAACATAATCGTTGCTTGTTGAGAAAACTTATTTTAATAACATAACAAATTATTTTTTATTAACAAAAAGTGTTATATGCATTCTTTCACAGCTCCCAAAAAGGTATAATAATATGTTTTGATTTCTAATTCATATATGTAATGTCAAGATGATGATAAATATCGTTGAATGCAATTTTTTATAATATTTATGTTTTTATTGTTTTTTTAAACCAAAGCAAAACTTTTATAATTATAATAATTTGTGTTGTGGATACAATTGTTACAACAAAAGAAAGGTTATTCCAGGTAACTGACCCACACACATTATTGTCCTTGGAATGTCCATTGGATCAAAAAGATTGACTTTTTTGATATCTAAACCATTATGCCTATATGCATAAATACACTAAAATACTTGCAAAATTTGACAAAATTGACAACTTATATTAGCTGTCAGGAGGTGCAATTACATCTTTGAGCATTTTTCACAAATTGTGTGACACCCCTTTCATTACCTCAAATTTTGTTATAATTATGGGATATCAACATTGATGTTATGATGCCAGACTCTTTTGTATGATGTAATGTTTATTTTATTAATGAAATGCTAGAGCTGAAGAAAAAGGACAACCAACATATTATGATATCTTGGGGAGGGAGAAAACTTGACTTAAGAGGAAAAATATACTTTGGTTGAATAATTATTTTAATGTGATGGTTGAGAAGATGAAGAGTCAAGGTGTGGTTATAAAAAAGAAAGAGAAAATCCATTGAGGAGATTTTATTTTTGCCTTCTTATTCTAAGCATTAATCCATTATGCTTCTCATACACTCATTTTTTCCCCTCACTCAGAAATTTGAATTGGCATGAGAATTGGTGATAACTTGTGTAACAATAATTGAATGTGTTGTAGTGTTTTTTGCTTGGATTGCACTATTATATGGACTAGGAGTTGTCTTGTTTGAGTGTGGCACAAAGATCATTGAAGAAGGGAGCGTTGAAAAATTACAAAGATTAGAGAAGGATTCCCTTGTGTTATTCAAACATGCGTTTTCATTTGTGAACGTCTATGGGCTTGGTCAAGGAACAAAAATGTTGATCTCTAAGATTCTTTCCTGTGTATAGGGAAGAGTGGCTTTCATTTTTTCTGTTAAATCTAATTCGAAAATCATGCGCTAAATCCCTAAGTTTAGTTTTTCCCTCAAGGAATCAATATTTGGCTCGGGTTGGCCAACTATGAGGAAGATTACATCATAGTTGAGCCTATGGTTGGGTGGAGAGTGGCTCACCCTTATTGAGTTCCATATTGAAAAAAAATTGACTCGAGATAAGTATCTATTATGCATGATTATTAATTTCTCTTTTCAACAAGTTTATATGTACATACATTTACTGTTCAACAAATTTATCATGGTTGTAGATGTTATATTATTTGGTTGTAGCTTTTCATATATATTAAATTTTGTAATAACACTAGTTGAGGAAGATAGGCTTCCTAAATTCTTCTTTAAACAAGTTGTATTGGTTTTTTTGTTATAACTTTTCTTCTCGGAGGTTCCAAAAGCCGAAACTTGGACCATAGTGAGCGGAAACCCTGTTGATCCTCTAGTTGGACTATTGTTCTTACACTCACATCATCAAACAATCACTTCAGGTAAGTAGTGTGTCTCATTAAAACCACACTTAACATACCATAACAATATTTGAAATCATAATTATTTTTACTACAATAATGACCCAATGGCTAAACAAGAGTCGAGGCGTCTCATTTGACCACAGACAAAGTGAAAACTCCTTGTGGTCGCCTACTCCTTGAGCCTAATCAATACAGACTAAGCATGTCATTTTAGGGAATCGAACAAGGGTGGTGAGGGAGTTAACAACCCACCTCAACCACTCGACCTACCCTTACTTGACAATATTTGAAATCATAAATTAAATACATTATTTTCTTGATGTTTATGGCATGTAAATTACCTCAACACTATAGTCACTTTGCCATTGCATAATTGGTCAACTTGTATATTAGCTCACCAATAACTCATATCCATGAAGATACATCATAAATTTTATATGATACTTAATATTGTACTAACATTTAGTTAATAAATACATGTTTATGTACACCATGCCTCACATTTATGATATATCCACGACATAATTTCGAACTAATATCCAAGTACCAACATTTCACATTTTAATTTGCATAATTAAACAAATCACATAACTATCATTATATAAATATATATAATAAAAGCAATATCATGCAACACATAAGGCCATATACACACATCCTAAATATCTTTATCAATCTAACTTAAGTCCAATAAATATTAAACAATAAATTATTAAAATAAATTAAAACAAAGTTATAAATACCTAAAACCAAAATATAGATATTACATACACCCACTCTTTAATTTATTTTTTTTTAAGAAATTTCATGTGCATTCACAACCTAAAAAAAACATCACATGGCTTTTTAAGCATTCTCTTATAAAACCCTATACTATACATGTCCCACTAAACCTTCACTTAATCAAAACATATACTATACATATCCCACTAAACCTTCACTTAATCAAAACATAATCAAAACATGTTGAGGCTTTTATTATATTGTTATATTGGTTACAATTAACCTTCTTAAAAAAAACACCTTATGATATCTCAACTCACTTTTATTAATATTTTATAATTTAATTAATGCAAATACACATTTTTATTATAATTTTTTCTTTCATAAATTCCATATAAAATACCCATATTTAAAATATAGCATACAAAACTCATCAATACCATTTAATTTTAAATCCCAGCCATTTAGAAAATATTCTAATACCTTTGCTTAAATAAATCCAATTACTCACTATCTTCAAAGAGATATATTTACTCATAAATACATTTATCTAATCTCTAGTAACTTTCTTAAGCCTATTTACCCATGTCATGGTCCTCCCATACCTTTATTAGAAGGGATCCATAAGCTTTTTCATAAGATTTAAGTACAATTTTACTCAATTAAGTCCCCAAGGCAACGAAATGGCTATTCTAAGTTGTTGACCTTAGTTTTATTAGGATGGGTGGCAGTATTCCTCATTGAGTATTTTGTTGACCCTAGTTTTATTAGAAAGGGTGGAGGGTTTGCTCATCATTTATCCTCCAAAACCTACCACTGTGAAAGGGTTGTGTTAAGCCACACTCCCCTAGACATGTGATGGTGATTGCTAGTTTCCTGTTGTGGAAGCTTGGTTGAGAAAATTGACACTTCTGCTTATGGGTTTTATTTAGGGAAATGTAGTTGGCGTTCCAACATAGTTTAGTAGAGGAAATGATAGGGTGTGGAAGATGGAAGTATATTAGTGAGGAATTATGATTTGAAGTTAGTTGAGAATGTTGCTTGAAGAATAGATGTGCCATCTTGTTTCGTTACTTGACTCCCACCCTCTTTAGAACATGTGTTTTGATTAATCTTTTTATCTTTTTTTTGTGTGATGATCAATGATTTATAATTAATGTAGTTTTGTTATTTGAGATAACCAAATGATGCATTTACTTAATTTACCATCTCGCATGCTTTTGAACATACATGAACTATGACTTAGAGGTAGTGATTACAATCACTATATATGTACAAGCTATGTGTATGCTAGCTAAGCATAAATGCATTACACATGTACACAAGTACAATTAATTGATATATCAATTACTAAACTATGTTATAACTTTTTTAATCAACAATGTCATGACTACGTAAATTATATTGGGTACATAAATATCTAGTAGTATTAAGTACATTTATTGAATTTGATTATTGGTTGACATAGTGAATTAAATGGATGTTGTCACTTGCAATAAATTCTAAGGAAAATTAAAGTTGCATGAATAAGCTAGCATAAGAAGAAATTATATTGCATACATAAATATCTAGTAGCATTAAATACATTCGTTGAATTTGATTGTTAGTTGATATGAATTAAATGGGCATGGTTGATTGTCATAAATTCTAGGTAAAGTTGTATTTTTATTTTTATTTACCTTTTCCCCAAAAATCTAGAAAGAGAAGTTGATGGATATTAATGATGGTAGTTGAGGGGACTTGGAGGAAGTGCGTGGAAACTTGATAAATAAAGAGGAGAAGTTCCACTTGATAAATAAAGAGGAGAAGGTTGCATTGAGGGAGGAAAAATAAGGTTGACAGGTTATAGTTTGTTAAGAGATTCGATAATTTTTGGAAGAAACATTTTTCTTATGGTGATCTTTTGGAGTATATTGTAGTTTGTTGTTCTTGAAGCCTTGAGCATGGAGGGCATGTAGAGTTCCATAACTATTTTGTTTTGACACCCTTTTTCCTTTTTACCGTCGTTATCAACTCAATAAATGTTGTAAAACCATAGATTTTGATAAGTTAAAAAATCTCATATGTCTTCTTTTTCATATTCATTAATGTGCCTTATTATTATGTTAAAGATTGCATTAGCTACAGAATTAACATGATTCTGCAGCTATCTCCATGGTTTGTGGGGTTCTGGTGCACCAACAAAGCAAAGAAGCACATGGGCAGTTGAGGATTGATCCCCTCATGGATCTGTTCCTATTTGCTCGAGCCAATTCACTGAAGGAATCATACAGTGGCACGGGTCAAACATGTAGCAACAAAAGTCTGAATGCATCACGTTTCTCCAATTTGCTTTCCAAATAGAAAATCGTCAAGATAATGCTTTTACTGTTTAAGTTTCAAATTTGAATAAGGATTGATTAAAAGACATGTAAGCATAGAAGTCTCAAACTGTTGAGCACACATTTTATATATAAACATGTATCCTCTATAAAGGATAGGAAGGAAGTAATAGTTAATCTTTGAAGAAATTTTGTGAAACGAAACTTTGTTCTCATTTTGGATTAAAGCTACCTTTCTATTATTCGATGCGTATGTAAGAGTGATTTACACTTGTTGTATGTAGAGGGCCCCTGCAGACAGTCAAGGTTTAGTTAATTTCACTTTATTGCTTTCCATTATCCCATTATCATTTCGTTCTAGCTTAATTTCCTTACTTCACTATTTCATCATTTCGTTATAACTCAATGAAATCTCATTATTTCATTTGCACTTGAATTTCTTCATAGTCATTTTATGGTTTAGTCTCTTCAATGATTTTCTCTTAATTACAGTCAGTGTTAAAAGATTGTTTTCATGCTTTTAGAATTAGAACTTGTATATACTATGTAGTTAGTGTTAGAAGATTACCTTCATGATTTTTAGAATCAGAATTTGTATATACTTTACAGACAACTTTTAAAGGATCATTTTCTTTCTCTTAGAATAATTTGAATTTCAATACTATGTTTTATAGTAGAAAGATCTTTAGGATAGGTTCATAAATTTATAATGATTAACATAAGATATTTTCAAACGATACTCAATATAGATATGACCTGGTAGATTAGTCTAATAATAGCTTGACTTCCACTCATTAATTTGTAGAAATCAAACTCTAATCTAATATGAACCTAGATAACAACGAAAATCCCCAAAAAAAATATAACCATCATCTTACAAATTAAAAGAAAGGCTTTTAGAATATATAGTGCACTTGCACTTCATAAGTTTACCAACTTCGGTCGATAATTTATGCTTGTAATTTAAGAACATTAAATTGACCAAACATTTTGGCGTCGTTGTTGGGGAAGTGTAAATAGAAGTCTTAAAAAAAGCCAAATAAAAACATGATATGCATAGGGAAAGGGACTCTAGAGGTAGGTTTGTAGGTCGAGGAAGAAGTCTAATTCCCACATCATCACTCACTCCACCATGACCACATAGTGCCACACCACCCACACAAACTCGAATTCCATCCATAGCAGGCCAATATTGACTTCCTGATGTCTTGAGATCTGAAATCCAACCTAAAGGTTCACCAAATTCATCAACAGAAGTTGTAATCGAAGTAGATCCTACATCCCCAACAACATTAATAATTTTCCTATCTTCAACTGGAGAACAAATTATACCTCAAGAGTTGGAAGTTCCTATTGAAGAAGAGGAAGAAGAAACCTACTTCAACCATTGATAGAGGAACCAAAAGAACTAGAAGAAAAGATAGATAATCCTGTCGTAGAACCAAATATTTATTCCGAGGAATCCACCATGGTTGAAGAGGGAGAAGGAGAAGTACACAATGCCAATGGTGAACAACATAGGATTTGAGGAAGAGGAGGAGGAAATAGAGGAGGTGGTAGAGGTAGAGGAAGAGGAGATCCATAACCTTTTCGATTCTCTATCCTTGATGAGGATACAACATTAACAATGAAAAAAATCTTGCCTTATATCCTCCCTAATTTTCATGGAATAAGAAGTGAAGACCCAGAGACATTTTTCTTTGAATTTGAAGTATTATGTAGAAAGGATTTAGCATTAAAATGGTTTACGAGTTTAGGAACGAATTCTATAAGAACATGTACACAAATGAAAGAGTAATTCTTGGAGAAATACAAGGATTATTGTATGCCTCATAGCATTAAAGATGTAGTCTTTAAAATGGTACAAAAAGAACATGAAAATTTTGAGTATTTTGTCAAAAGATTTGTTTATAATATCAAAAGGGTAAAAATGAATAATCTGGATGAGGAAACTTTGAAAGCTCTCTTACTAAAATCCATTAAAGATGATTGGATTGATCTTCTCAATTTAATAGGAAAATGAGATATTTCTTAGTTACCATTTGCAGATATTTGTGATCTATGTGTACATATTTCAAGAGGTAAAGCAAGAACAGGGAAAAGTCTAAGGGATCCTCTTTTATCAAGAATAAATAAATCTGCATTCAGGACAGTAAGTAAAGCAGAATTAGGTAGTTTGCTTGATAATATTAAAACATATATTTTAGGGAGTCTCAATGAGAAAATTAACACCCTTAAAATACAGAACAAGCAGAAAGCCAAAAATGTTGCATTATCCATCTTTTGTCTGAGGTGTAGAAAGAAACATGCTCTGAGAGAATGTC
The DNA here is from genome assembly GCA_000404065.3 of Pinus taeda. Taxonomy (NCBI): domain Eukaryota; kingdom Viridiplantae; phylum Streptophyta; class Pinopsida; order Pinales; family Pinaceae; genus Pinus; species Pinus taeda. The sequence continues at coordinate 422,633 of APFE031253688.1, read as the reverse complement.
CTTTAGTTTTAAAAAGCATATAAACCTGTGTTATATGTGTGAAAAATCATGATACAAAAGAATGTCCCTCTATACTAGGCTTTAAGGCTGTGTTCAATGAAGAAGGAATGCCAAATTAGGTAGACCCTCTTTACTTTATTGCCAAAAGACCATGGAAAATTCCTCAAACAAATCAAACTCAAGGATTTAATCCTCAACAAATTGCACAATCTTCACAAAATAATTGGAATCCACCTATGCCATGGCAACCTTAGGCTCAACCACAATCTTGGAATCAAGGATGGAAAAATCCTTATGGAAGATATTCTCAATATCAACAATATCTGCCACCTTATCCAAATTTTCCACCACAATACTTCTCTCAACCCAACCAATTAACTCAAACTCAATCTCAAAATGCAAATCCACAACTTTCTTTGCCATTTCCACAAAGACCATATCAATTACCCGTTCAACCACTCCTAAATCCAAACAATAAAACTTCACAGCATGTTTACAACTTATAAGCACAAAATCCTCAAACTTATGTGATAACTCCATTAGATCTTAATAATGTTCAATTAAGGTTTGGTAGAGTATTAGAAAGAAAGAAACCATCTGTTGTTATTCAGGAAACAAAAAAGAATTCTCAAAAAGATAATAATGAATCTGAAGAAGAGATTTCCCTTCTTCATAAAGAAAATATTGAATCCGTAAAAGTCCTATACATTCTAATAATACTCCTATTATAGAACAACCTTCAGTATCTCCCTCAAGACCACCTTTTCCTGAAAGGTTGAAAATAGATAAAGGAGTAGAAAAACAAATCATATTTTCTGATTATGATATGTTAGATGAATTGAAAAATGTATGTATAAAAATTCCTTTATTACAAGCAATAAAAGAGATGCTGATTTTTTCAAAAACAATTAAGGAATTGAGTACTCAAGGATTAGGAAGAAAAAGAAAAGAAATAAAAAGAATTCAACTAGTTGGGAGAATTGCAAATATCATGATGGTGAAGACAACAATTCAAAAATATTTAGATCTAGGAAGCCCTATTGTGAAAACACACATCAATGGAACTGAAATACCAAACACACTAATTGATCTAGGAGCAACCATAAACATAATGAGCAAACAAACTATGGATAAATTGAAGCTTCCTAATCTTCAATACACACCAACATTATTACAATTAGCAGATAGGTATGTAATTAAACCTAATGGTGTGTTAAAAGATATATATGTATCCTTATATTATTGGGAATATCTTGTTGATTTCATGATTATAACACCCAAGAATAATTTAGGAGGACATCCATTAATTTTAGGAAGGCCATGGTTAGCTACAGTCGATGCTTTTATCAGTTGTAGATCAGGAGACATGTTTATCTCATATGGAAGCTTAACAAATAAATTTACATTGTACCCACTTGCAAATACAATGATAGAAGTAGAAAATGAAGAATGGATAGATGATGATAATGATATAAAACTAGTTTTTACTATTGCACAAATAAATGAACAAGATCAAATTTTAAATTCGATAGAAAATAATGAACCTTCTTTATATTGTGAAAATAGTCAGGATTTTCAAGAATAATGTAATATCCAATATCTATCATCTAGACAAATGTCTTTACATTCTTTGGAAAAAATTGGAAACTCTTCAATATAAATTCTTCTAGGGAAAATTTTGAATATCAATGAAAATCTGGAAGAATTACAGAAAAAGAAATGGGTAGAAATGTTGCAAAAACACTCTTCTGCATATGCATGGGAATACACTGATATGAAGGGAATTAATCCTAAAACTTGCATGCATCATATTTATATTGAAGAAAATGTTAGACCAGCTTGACAACCACAAAGAAGAATGAATCCAAACTGAAAGGAAATTGTTAAAGAGGAATTGCAGAAACTGTTAAATGTAAATTTTATTTATCCAATATCAGACGGTCAATGGGTTTCACCCCTAGTAATCGTTCCTAAGAAAAATGGCAAATGGAGAGTATGCATTGATTATAGGGAATTGAATAAAGCTACTTTGAAATATCATTTTCCACTTCCTTTCATAGATCAAATTTTAGATACATTAGCAGGAAAAGAAAAACATATCTCATTCTTGGATGGTTTTAGTGGGTATAATCAAATTCAAGTAGCACCTAAAGATCAAGACAAAACTGCATTCACCTGTTCGTGGGGAACTTATGCTTACCGAGTACTTTCTTTTGGATTATGCAATGCCCCAACAACATTCCAAAGAGAAGTACTTGGAATTTTCTCTAATCTTATTCATGATTGTGTGGAAGTGTATATGGATGATTTTATAGTTTATGGAAATTCTTTTGAAGAAAAAGTTCTCATAAGATGCAAAGAAGAAAATATTGCATTAAGTCATGAGAGATGTTTTGTGATGTTTAATGAAGGAATTGTTTTAGGTCACCATATTTCAGGAAATGGAATTAAGGTAGACTCATCTAAGGTAGAAATTATTTCCAAATTATAAGTCCCAAGTTGTCAATGAGATTTTAGGAGTTTTGTTGGGTTTACTGGATATTATAGAATATTCATAGAAAAATTCACAAAGATTGCATCTCCACTCTTCAAATTACTCACCAAAGACTGTGAATTCAGTTAGAACTCTGATTGTCAAAAGGCTTTTGAAACTTTGAAAAAGAAGATCTCTGAAGCACCTATCTTAAAAGGACCTAATTGGAAATTGCCTTTTCATATATCAACTAATGCTTTAGACACATCTCTAGGAGCTGTGTTAAGACAAAAATATCTTACTCCTTATGCCATTTATTATACCAATAAAAATGTAACTCTTGCAAAGCTAAATTATACTGTAACTGAAAAGGAGTTTTTAGATGTCACTCATGCCATTAATAAATTCAGACATTACATCACTAGCTATGAAACTTTCATTCATACAGACCATTCTACCATTAGATATTTAATGAATAAAACAGTTACTAATGGTAGAGTAACAAGATGGCTATTACTGTTACAAGAATTTAATATCACCATTCTAGACTGACCTGGAAAACAAAACACAATTGCTAAATTTTTATTTAGAACTCAAAATGATAACAATGATACACCTGTAGACGATAAATTTCCTGATGAGTATATTTTTGTAGTATTTACTAAATCACCTTGGTTTGCATATATTGCTAGTTATTCGATTACAGGGAAGTTACACTCCTATTTGTTTCCTAGAGAAAAGAGAAGAATAATCCAAACAAGTGCATCTTTTTTTTTCTTTTTTTTTTACAAAAACGGATAGTGGATATATTAGTTACTTGGCCTTAATGCCAAAAATGGGATTACATAAGATGAGTCTAATTCCACAAGTACCACATAACCATGCAAGACCATGGCATTTATGCTTAGCTCACACCTCTTTTTGGCTGCTACTATGAGGTCAATTTCAGAGATTTTCCCAAGTTTATGGATACATACAAACTGGTTTAACAAAAGGCAATATAACATGACAGCTATCTAAATTAAGGAATTGGATCCCCTGTTTCCTGTCCGCCTCTGAGTAAGGCTCCAGCCGTAAGGAGGGCTGCTTTGTTGGCTTCAATGTCCGCCTCCTTATTATTAGCTCTCAACACATGGTAGAAATTCAAATTCTAGAAAGAGTCTCCAAGGTTTGTTATTATAAAGATCAGCCTTGCAAGCCTTAGATCCGTTGTCTTAGAATGTGACACCATAGTGTTGATAATAACCTGAGAGTCCCCAATTACATTAGCCTCCCTAATGTTCAGCACTTTCAAAATCTTGAGTCCTTGGAAAAGAGCCAAAGCCTCAGCTTGAATGCTAGAAGCAATGCCTAAACCCCAAGCGAAATTGTGTATCCTTATGCCATCTGGATTCAATATGACGCCTCCAGTGCGGCCTTTGCAGCCCCATCAAAAAATAGAGAGTAACTCTGTTGTTTTGTATTCCAGTCGTGGAATTCTTTTGCTGAAACCCTTATTTGCCAATCTTTGGGGAGGGAGATACTATTGGCAATTTTATGGAACTGAAGATCGAGAGAGGAGCCCCAATTTATATCTTGTTGGCTGAGATTTAAATCATATTTATGATCTCTCATACACTCTTTTAGCTAGCATTTAATCTTAACTACCACAAGCTTGGCATCCTGTTCGTAGTTTCTGAAGATCCTTTTATTTCGCTCAAGCCAAACCTGCCAACAGATTATTTTAGGGAGAGCATACCAAGCAGCTCTGATGATTTTGTTTTTTGGGGGAGGTCTAGGATACCTTTGCAGCCAATTAGAAAAAATTCAGGAGTGGAGGAAGGCAATGCGAAGCTGGAACTCAAAGTTCTCAACAAATTTGTCCAAATTTGCAAAGTGAAGGTGCATTCAAGAATCAGGTGAATTACACTTTCCCGGTTAACCTTACAAAGGCTACACCTTGAAGGACCATGGAAACAACTTTTCTGAAGATTATCATCTGTCAAGATTTTGGACTGACATAGCATCTAGTTGAAGAAGTTGATTTTAGGCAAGGAGGGATGATGTCATATCCCTTTCCATGGCTCAGGGTTCGTGGCCATGTGAGGGCGCTCACATAGCTTGGCGTAACCTTGAGCAATGGTGTATCCACCAACCTGCGTACCCCATCCTCTTGAGTCTCGTTTTCTATCTAGCGATGTAGCCAATCTGTGGAGCTTGGAAAGCAGGGTCTCGTGCTCCATAGATAAATCAGGGGGCGTTTGAAGATTCCAACTAGCCCAACGTGAATTCTGCCAAACTGAAATATCCCACAGAGTATGCATTCTAGCCTCATTCATCCATTTGCGCAACGCTTAAAGTGAACGACAGTCTTCCAGTGGCTCTTTGTTCAATATTTTGTCTATCCAAAGATTGATCCTTTTCCCATTACCGGGAACCCAGAAGGCATGAGTGTTTATGAGAGGGCAGGCTCTGTTGCAAAGCTTCAGAAAGGGCATATTTGGAACCGTCATAGGGTGATCCAGGCAGTGAGAACACTGGCCTTTGAAATATTTTTTCCAAAGAGCTAATTGCGGCCAGCCAGGGTTAGGTGCAATAATTCTCCAGATTAATTTAGCTCCCATTGAAATATTATGGTAGCCAGGATTTTTGAAGTTCAAGCCTCCTTCCAACAACGATTTGGAGATGGATTCCCAGCTAACTAGTGGAATATTTTTCTCATTCTGCTTGCCCCCCTTCCAAAAAAATTTCTGAATGATCTCCTCCATTTTTCTGAGAATACCAGTGGGAGCAAGGACAGAAAACTGAAATAAGGGAAGACTGGTAAGAACAGATTTAATGAGGATAGACTTACCAACAATGTTAAGTAAGGAAAAACCCCAGGCAAGCAACTTGTTCTTGAATTTCTCCAATTGGGGGAGCCAATCTTTGTTGTAGGCTCTTTTGAGGAAAACCGGGAGGCCCAAGTACTTGAAGGATGTCCAATTTGAGGATGTGGAGAAACCAAAGGTTTTGGAAATGGAGTTGAGCAAGCTGGAAGTGGTGTTCCAGCAATAGATATGGCATTTTCCATTGTTTAGACTGCTTTCTGAAACCATGCAAAACTCGTCGAAAGCTCTTTTCCAAACAAGTGCATCTTATTCATGGATAAATGAAGAATTATACAGGATAGGACCATATCTCATCATTCAAAGGTGTGTAAGAGAAGATGAAATACCTAAGATACTTAAAGCATGCCATGATGAACCATGTGGAGGTCTTTTTTCCCACAAAAGAACTGCTTATAAAGTATTTCTCTTAGGATATTATTGGCCTTCCCTTTTTAAGGATGCCAAGGAAAATGTTAAGAGGTGTGATAGCTGTCAAAGAATGGGGAAACATGTTCCTTCAGATGAAATGCAACTACAACCTCAGGTACTCATTAAACCTTTTGAAAAATGGGCTTTGGATTTTGTTGGACCAATTAATCCATCTTTAAACAAAACAAAAAATATATTCTTGTATGCATTGATTATGTTACTAAATGGGTAGAAGCTAAAGCACTTTCTTTTGCTACTGAAAATGTTGTAGTTTCATTTCTTTTTTAGGATATTTTTACTCGTTTTGGTGTCCCAAGACAAATTTTAACAGATCAAGGAAAGCAATTTACATCGAGAGTAGTGCAAAATATAGTGGAAGAATATAAAATCAAGCATCGAAATCTACTCCATACCATACACAAGAAAATGGACAAGTAGAGTCTACCAACAAAGTGATTGAAGCAATCCTAACCAAGACAGTTCCCTTGCATAGAAGGGATTGGGCAGAATAGCTTCCAGAAGCTTTATGGGCCTATCGTACCACATCAAGAAACACTACATGACATACTCCCTATGAGATTTTTTATGGGAAGCAAGTCCTATTTCAAATTGAGTTCCAAATTCAGACCTATGAGACAACAATCAAGTTGGGACTTGAATTATCAAAAGCACAAAAGCAAATAATGGGACAACTCAATCAGGTTGATGAAATAAGGCAAGATGTTATCCAGAAGAATAGTCTAGTCCAACAACAGAGATCCGGATGGAATGATAAATACATCAAAGAAAGAAAATTTCATCCAGGAGACTAGGCATTACTTTTTCATTCAAAGTTAAAAAATTTCCAAGGAAAGTTTCAAACTCACTGGATTGGGCCTTATGAGATTGAAAATGTTTTTGATAATGGAATAGTAAAAAATAGGACTATTGATGAAGAAAAAATTCCTCTCTTAGTGAATGGACATCAACTCAAGATCTATCATAAGCCTTACAAAGGAGGAATTTGTAAAGATTTCCATAACAACTCTGATTTGAAGTTGGTCAAGAAGAATTCTTCTTCTTCTCCACCTTAAAAACTTTCCTTTTCATATATAAAAAATAATAATAATAATAATAATGTATACAAAAGAAAACTAACAATTGTTGCAATGTTTATGCATAAAATTCAAAGTGAAAACCAAGAATTTTTGGCATCTTAAATTTCCTTTGTATCCCATTTTCTAGAGTTCCACTTTCTTGCATCCCTTTATTTTAAAAATAAATGGCTACAGAATTTCTGATTTTCTACAACCCTCACAAATTTCTGCAGCCAATTTGGTAGAAAATTCGGATCATATAATTGAGGGAATGATTGACTCCCTCCACTGCAAGGTACCTCAAGACAACATAAAAAAGGGCAACCAAAGGTTAGCAAGCAAACAATTCAAAGGTATGCACTTATTTAATTTAATAATAGGGATCAAAGCATTACATATATGAATTATAAATACATGATATTACTTAAAATCAAAATCATTATTGCTAAGAGTGATAGTGTCATGTCAAATCAAATATATCCACAATTCACTCCTTGTGATCATAACTCATATTTCGACTCATATCCTGATCCATTGATCCGATCGCCCAAAAGATAAACATGAATGCTCTCAAAGAAGAATAAAATGGATGGTGGTCATTATAATCGATTAGTAATCTAGAGGTATTACTTATTAGCCATTGGTATCATAGAATTAGAAAGTGATTTTGATTCATAATATCAAGTGATAAAGAGAATCATATATGTGCTAAGTAAGTACAATTTGATATTTTAATATGTATCTTATGTATTTTGGATGAGTAAATGATTATCCCTTAAAAACTAATATGATATAGTTTTGCTTTATTGAGTAATCTATCAAATGCTTGAGTTAGCACAACTTTCTTATTGTTGTAATGAACTATTACAAATCATTTCACTATAAGGAAAGCCACATACCTCATTGCTCAATGTTAGAGAAAACTTATTTTAATAACATAACAAATTATTTTTATTAGCAAAAAGTGTTATATGCATTATTTCATAGCTCCCAAAAAGGTATAATAATATGTTTTGATTTCTAATTAATAGATGTAATATTGAGATGATGATAAGTATTGTTGAATGCAATTTTTTTGATAATATTTATGTTTTTATTGTTTTTTTAAACCAAAGCAAAACTTTTATAATTATAATAATTTGCATTGTGGATGCAATTTTTACAACAAAAGAAAGGCTATTCCAGGTAACTGACCCACACACATTACTGTCCTTGGAATGTCCATTGGATAAAAAAGATTGACTTCTTTGATATCTAAACCATTATGCCTATATGCATAAATACACTAAAATACTTGCAAAATTTGACAAAATGGACAACTTATACTAGCTGACAAGAGGTGCAATTACATCTTTGAGCATTTATCAAAAATTGTGTGACACCCCTTTCATTACCTCAAATTTTGTTATAATTATGAGAGATCAACATTGATGTTATGACGCCAAACTCTTTTGTATGATGTAATGTTTATTTTATTAATAAAATGCTAGAGCTGAAGAAAAAGGGAAACCAACATATTATGATACCTTGGGGAGGAGTAAAACTTGATTCAAGAGGAAAATATATACGTTGATTGAATAATTATTTTAATGAGATGGTTGAGAAGATGGAGTCAAGGTGTGTTTATAAAAATGAAAGAGAAAAGCCATTGAGGAGCTTTTATTTTTGCCTTCTTACTCTAAGCATTAATCCATTATGCTTCTCATACACTAATTTTTTCCCTCTCACTCAGAAATTCAAATTGGCATGAGAATTGGTGACAACTTGTGTAACAATAATTGAATGTGTTGTAGTGTTTTTTGTTTGGATTGCACTACTCTAAGGACTAGGAGTTGTCTTGTTTGAGTGTGGCACAAAGATCATTGAAGAAGGGAGGGATGACAAATTACAAAGATTAGAGAAGGATTCCCTTGTGTTATTCAAACACGCATTTTCATTCGTGAACGTCTATGGGCTTGGCCAAGGAGCAAAAATGTTGATCTCTAAGATTCTTTCCTGTGTAGAGGGCAGAGTGGATTTCATTTTTTCTATTAAATTTAATTCGAAAATCATGCACTAAATCCCTAAGTTTAGTTTTTCCCTCAAGGAATCAATATTTGGCTCGGGGTGGCCAACTATGAGAAATATTGCATCATAGTTGAGCCTATGGTTGGGTGGAGAGTGGCTCACCCTTATTGAGTTCCATATTGCAAAAAAATTGACTCAAGATAAGTATCACTTATGCACGATTACTTAATTTCTCTTTTCAACAAGTTTATATGTACATACAATTATTGTTCAACAAATTTATCATGGTTGTAGATAATATATTATTTGGTTGTAGCTTTTCATATATATTAAATTTTGTAATAGCACTAGTTGAGGAAGATGGGCTTCCTAAATTCTTCTTTAAACAAGTTATGTTGGCATTTTTGTTATAACTTTTCTTCTCGGAGGTTCCAAAATCCGAAACTTGTACCATAGTGAGGGGAAACCTCGTTGATCCTCTAGTTGGACTATTGTTCTTAGACTCACATCATCAAACAATCACTTCAGGTAAGTGGTGTGTCTCATTAAAACCACACTTATTACATACCATAATAATATTTGATATCATAATTATTTTTTACAGTAATGACCCAATGGCTAAGCAAGAGTCGAGATGTCTCATATTAACCAGAGATAGAGTGAAAACTCCATGTGGTCGCCTACTGCTTGAGCCTAATCAATACAGGCTAAGCATGTCATTTTAGGGAATCGAACAAGGGTGGTGACAACGTTAAAAACCCACCTCAACCACTCGATCTACCCTTGCTTGACAATATTTGAAATCATAAATTAAATACACTATTTTCTTGATGTTTATGGCATATAAATTACCTCAGCACTATAGTCACTTGGCTATTGCACAATTGGTAAACTTGTATATTAGCTCATTAATAACTCATATCCATGAAAATACATCATAAATGTCATATGATAGTTAATATTGTATTGACATTTAGCTAATAAATACTTGTTTATGTACACCATGCCTCACATTTATGATATATCAACAACATAATTTTGAACTAATATCCATATACCAACGTTTCACATTTTAATTTGCATAATTAAACCAATCACATAACTATCATTATATAATATATTTAATAAAAGCAATATCATGCAACACATAAACCCATATACACACATCCTAAATATCTTTACCCATCTAACTTAAGTCCAAATAAATATTAAACAATATATTATTAAAATAAATTAAACAAAATTTATAAATACATAAAACCAAAATATAGATATTACATACACCATCTCTTTAATTTTTATTAGTCCATTGCCAGATACCGTCTCTTTAATTTTTATTAGTCCCTACCATCTGGCAATGGCATGGGACTATAGTAATCGAAAATGATGTAATTAGTATTAGTTATGCTCGCCTATTCATCGAGTATAATTAAAAACTTTGCATCGAGTATAATTAAAAATCAAAGTTTTCAAATTAATCGAGTATAATCAAAGTTTTTAAGTCAATAGTGATTTACGGTCTTATTTGGTCTTATTTGGCCTCTTCCCCAGGCAGAGAGGCTCAAAGCTTATACTATCTTGCCTTTGTCTTTTCATTCTAGTTCATTTGTTTCAAAGTTGTCAATTAATGCTAACATTAATCTAGCCGTATGAAGAGATGTTAGCTCCCACTCCCAGATATTGTCTATGGCTATGGCTTTCCTTGGGCATTTATTATTATTTGAATTTGCCACATGTTGCAATGTGTACTCTGCATATTGCCTACTTTGCATGTTTCTCTGGCACAAGTCCACTTGGTCATTCAAGCGATGATCATTTAAGTTGTGTTTTAGGATATAGAACCAAAACCAGAACAAGCTAAGGAACATTGGTAAGATCGATACATACATTCTCATCGAATTTCTAGTTCAACTATGCTTCTCTGTTTCTCTGGGTTAGGGGGGAATCATTCTGTAAGTGGCTTTATATCTTACAAAAAATGCACCATACTGCCTCTCTTGCACTCAGCCTAGCCTTTGCCAGTTCCTAAATCTGCTTAGACAAGCCCTGCAATTCTCTGAATAGGCACTCAAACTAGCCTTTTCTAGTTCCTGAATCTGCTCAGACAGGCCCTGCAATTCTCTGAATTGGCGACCGACAAGATTCATCCATATATGTAGAAATCACCTAGAGCGAAAGCGTGACTAAAATAATCCTACAGAGCCCAATGGGCATGCCATGCAGAGCCTAATGGGCATGCCAATCATTCGTTTCTTGCAGTCAGGCAGGGATCAAATTGGTGGACCTCCTGCGCTATTTACTATGCCCTTACTATGTTATGCTATATTTTTTATTAGCTCCCTCAACCCATCTAATTCGAGTAGTCAGCCCTAGCAATCAAACACTTTATGGCCAACTTGCATCTATACATACTTCTTGGTAAATGTATCAGTCTCTATGTTCCCATAATAATGGTCAGCAGGCAGCAACCTAGTCGAGAAAGACTCCATTGAATTGAATTGAACCTGAATCTGTTGTGGGTCACAATGAACCAATATGATCATCAGCTTCTGCGTCCATTTTCTAATCAAAGTCTGGCCCCCTTTTATTTAGCACTGATAATCTACCCGGAATGTTGATCGAGGATTCTCTGATTATGCGTACAATGTCTTCCGCCACAAATCCTTACTCCATCTACAATAACAGAATAGATGCTTGCCAGTTTCTACCCCCCTCTACATAGGCAATAAAGGGCTCGTCGAACCCTAATCTACACAATCTATCTCTTGTCATTATGGTGTTGTTCTACCAACAAGTCTTTCTCTTGTGGTAGCAATGGAGTGGCACTGCAACTCGCTTAGGGAAAACTTGGATTGAATCACTTGCATGAGGCCCATGGATTTTTCCAACCTCGATATGGTTGAGCGCCCATAAACACGCCGCTAAAGAAATATTTATAATCTATCTGACATGACACAAGCTCCTTCGATGAGATAGACAGCTCCTACGATGGGATTGATCGACAAAGGTGTATGAACAAGCTCACCAAATCCCGAAACCACTGGTACCTATCACCGTTGTCCTGCTCTTCAACCACGTTTCGATCATGCATTATGATGCATTATGTCAACCACGTCTCTTGTTACGTTCAACCTTTGCTTTTAACAATTCAAACTTTTGTTACATTCAACCTTTGCTTTTAACGATTCAAACTTTTGCTTTGCAACTTTAATTTCTCTATTATGCTCCTAAACATGTTTTTACCTCAGTGATGCTCAACTCTGTATATCTTTTTTGGCTCATAAAATTTCATAGTTTATTTTATTTGAAGTGCATACACTGGACAAAGGGTATTTCAAGTGGCATAAGCATTGTTTATTTCCATACGTATGGCAGGTAGCAGTTCTTTTGGCTAACTGTAAGAAATTTTTGCTTCCATAACTTGCTTCCTTTCTTTGACCTTATCTAATGACCTGTAAATTTCTTTCATTCTTATCTATGATGCATTGGTACTGTTATTATAATATGTTGAGGGTTGTGTTGGTATCAAGCCGTACCATCTGTGAATGACAGAATAATTTTCATAATTATCATCATCTTTTAAGTGTATACATATACTATGTTTTTGTCTTTGTGACATTCTTTACTGATATCTGCAATGGGCGATCTTGCAAGGGAGCCATCAATAGCTGGAGCTCAAGCTCCTGATTCTGATTGTCAAAAGAAGGTTCATGGTGCTCCCCAATTGAGAGAATACTTCCAGGACATACCCAGTTTTACAAATCCTCTTAGGCATAACCAGTATTTTCATCCCATTGAAGGGTTTTTTGTGACAAAGGACGATATGGTTATGAAGAACATTGATGTGGATATACAGAAAATGGAGACTCAAGTGCTCTATCACAGAGTAGGGCCTCGGTCTGAGGTATGTTTTAGTCCTCATGAAGTTCGTGCTGCCATTGGGAGACTATCTTCAAGTCTTCGTACACTTTTGTAATCAGTTTCATGACTCTATTTTTTGTCAAATAGACTCCTATATTTTTGCAATTAGATCCATGAACTTTTTGCCACTCTCTGCATTGGAATCAGATCCGTAAACTTTTTGTTCAACTAGGATTTTGCAATTGATTTTTTTTCCTTATAATTGTTTTTTTATTATTATTAATCTTTATTTCATATGCAGTTTATTATTATTATATTAATATTAAATTTATCTCGTACTCAATTTTCAAAGCTCATAAATCTCATCTTATGGTCTATACCAGAAAGTCTGGGTCTATATTGGATAGTATATGCTCAATAGTCTAGGTATTGAGTAGTTTAAGAAATTTATGAAGTTTTTTAGTGTTAGATTGTAGCATTACTCTTAATCTTTCATATATTACATCAAAGAACAAATAATTACCAACACTTTCTTCCATAAGTATAGCCATTTCTTCCCCTTTCTTCCCCAAAAGGCATCATGTTGTTTTTATGCCTTTCAGACAACAAGGATAGACTAATTAATAACTCCATCTGAGTTGACTCGGAACCATTAGAAAATGCATAGGTGGATTCACACACAGTTCAAAGTTCTTTTTATTTATTTATTTTAAACATCAGTAGTCCTGAATCTAATATTATCTATAGGAGATAGTGATATCAATAGAGGTGGAACTAATATCGTCTACAGATGATAGTGTGCTTTGATGGTATTATGTAGTATTGTATTTATCAACTCTTCCTGTTTGGGGTTGACTTTGGACTTTCTCGATTATGGGAAGTTCATTTGGGTCCTGTATGTATTCACTTTAATTCATGTGGATACTGTATGTATTCATTTTTTGTATTAGTTGGCGTTGGGCTCTGTGGATATGGGTAGTTCATTGTACTGGCTTTGGGCTATGTGGATATGGGTAGTTCATTGTATTGGCTTAATCCGTGTGGATACCTTTAAGCCATGTGGATACTATATGCATTCACCTTTTCTATTCGGAGGCTGGATTTGGGCTTTGTTGATATGGGTAGTTCGTTGTATGTATCCACTATTTGGAAGTTGATAGTGTGCTTTGTGGACATGGGAAGTGTATAGTACTGAATGTATCCACCCTTCTTATTTGGAAGCTGGCTTTGGGCTTCAGTAATTCATGTAGTATTGTAGGTCTAATTTGGAATCTAGATTTGGGCTTCGATTCTGTAGTACATGTAGCATTGTATTTATTATCCACTCTTCCTAGTACATATAGTATTGTATGCATCCACTCTTCGAAGTAGTTCATGTAGTATTGTATGTATCCTCTCTTCCAATTTGAAAGCTAGCTTTGGGCTTTGTGGGTATCTATTTATCGACTTATATACAAGGCTTTATGGGTATATATATATCCACACTTCATTTTAGAAAGGGAGTTTTGTTTTAGCAGATTTGTCAATCTTCATTTTTGGTTTCCATGTGCATTATGCGTGTCCACGGTATCTACTTTTCCATTTTGTAAATTGGCTTTGGGTTTTTGTGTAAACCTGTATGTATCTCGCTATTCCAATTTGGAAGTTGGATTCTAGCCAGCTGTGTGGATATGTGTTAGTTCATGTGTAGTATTATTTATCCACTATCTACCATTGGAAGTTGGCTTTGGGATTTGTGCCACATTTCCATTTTGGAAGTTGCCTTTGGGCTTTGTGTGAATTTCTTGTTTATTGTGGGTTTTACTCATCAGAGCCTGTGGCTTTGTATCCCGAGTTGGTGAGTGATTGGCACAAAACAAGGGGAACAATGCTGGAGACCTCTAAGGGGGCCTTTGATTTACAGAAGATAGTGGATGGGATTGAGGGCTGTGGGTTTAACCAGGTGTATATCATTGGCGGAGATGGGACCATGAATGGTGTAGTGAAGATATTTGAACAAGTCCAGAGGAGGAGGCTCAAGGTTTCCATTATTGGGATCCCAAGTTCTGTGGATAATGATGTGGGGATAATTCATAGATGCTTTGGTTTTCATACAGCAATAGAGGTAGCTCAAAGTGCTATTGATGCAACCCATGTTGAGACAGAGAGTGCCACTCATGGAATAGGGTTGGTTAAGTTGATGGGTAAGAATGCTGGACACATTGCACTACATTCAAATTTGGGTAGTAGGGATGTGGACTACTGCCTTATAACTAAGAACCCATTTTATCTGGAAGGAGAAGGGGGGGTTATTTGAGTGTTTAGAGAATAGGTTGGCAGAGAATGGAAGGCAACTCCATTAAAGGGAACGACTTCTTTAGAAAGTTGATATGCTATTAATTCTTTGAACACACAAGATGAAAAGATAACAACTCAATCTAATCTAAATTTAATATTTAGCTTTCTTAACTTATTCACAAGTAATAGTAGCTGAAATTTGCTTCCTTGAACTTGCTTCCTTGGGAATTTCTTCATAGGCAACTACAAGAAAAGGTAACGGCTTCCTAGAAGAGTTGATCTCCTATTTTATTCAATTTTTTGCACTCCCTGGAATATAAAGGCTACTTTGAAAAGTTGATCTATTATTTTATGTAATTATTTCATATGTTATTTTATTTAATTCTTTGAATACATGCAGTGAAAAGGTAACAATTCAATCTAACCTAAATTTAATATTTTGCTCCCTTGAACTTTTTCACAACACAACATAAATTGAAGACTGCTTCCTTGAACTTCCTTCTTTATGACTTTCTCCATAAGCAACTCGATGAAAGGTAACGAATTCTTTGGAAAAGATGATCTACTATTTTGTTCAATTATTTGACTCTGTGAGTAAAGGCTTCCTTGAAAAGTTGATGTACTATTTTATTTTAACACGTGATGAAAATGTAACAATTCAATCTAATATGAATTTAAATGTTTGCTTCATTGTGGATTTCTTGGTAAAGGCTTTTCTGAAATTTGTTACCTAAATCTTGGTACAAAGTCTACAACCAGAGATAGAGCAACATCTCTTGTAAAAAAGGGAACTCCTTGCTTGCTTTCTCTTCATAGTGCAACTAAGCACAAAACTCTGCACTCCAAATAAACAATATCTCAAATTCTTCAATTTCATCATGTACCATCATTCTATTTTCAGCTTGGTCTAATTGATATGATTTGGTATTGAGTTCTTATCATACTTTATGTTCATAGTGCAACTAAGCATAGGATTTTGCACTTGATATAATTTGGTACTGAGTTCTTATCATACTTTATGTTCATAATGCAATTAAGCACATGATTTTGCACTCCCCATAAACATTAGTTCAAATTTTTCAGATTCTAGTTGTGTTCTGTCATTTTATTTTCACATGGCCAATTTTTTGTTACTTCAATTACCACTTCTTATTGAAGGTCAAGCGAGCACTCTATCATCATCCGGATATGTCACCTCATCACTAAGACTGGTAGAAAAAGAGAAAAATAACTTCCACAGCAAGCATAGTCTATACAATAGTTAAGTTATCCATCCAATAAGTGTCTTCAAGAATTACTCTGACAGACTCGATTATATCCCTGTTTCCTCCTCTCAAGACTCTAGACTTACTCTCCATGCCTTGTTCAGTGCATTATGATCTTTTTCTCCATCTTTGTCAAGTGTTACTCTGTGACTTTAATCATCTCAATCTGTAGGCCATTCTCCATTATCAAAAATGCCTATGGGGTTTTTCTCATGTGGAAGATTTTTTTTTAGCACAAAAGTTTATGCTTTGATGACAAGAAATATTGCATGGTGGAATTTATGAAATTATACAATCAAAGCAATCTTGCATGGTGGAATTTATGAAATTATAAAATATCTTTGTAGCAACTTTTTTTTACAAATTTGAAAAAATATACTAAAAAAACGAAGAAGTTGAATGTTTTACTTTACACAAAACAGAGTTTCGCTAGCTACATATTGTTCTAAGTCAGTGTTATGACTGATTTTTCTGTAGGTCACTGATTTGATTCACATGACACGAGGAATGTTACACAGAATGCATGGATTTAAAGCCTGACTATCTGTTGATCTTAGATTGTATTTGGGTACTCCTGCCTTGTGCAGATGCATTTTCTTGAAGCTTCCCCACGGATGTGTTTTCTTGTGAATCATGAAATCCAAACAGAATAAGCCTCTAATTGCAGAGGATTTCAATACCGTTCTTGAATGGAAAGTGGAGTTCAATAGAACATTCTGCCCTTGCTGTCCTCGTAAGCACTATCTTATTTGGTCACTAATTTCAGAAGTGGATTTCTCCTTACCAATGTTATTGTCCCAATCATCATTAATGTGTGATAGGTTATTAGCAAGGTCGCAATACTTTCTATGGTTTCATATTTTCCTTTTATGCCTTTCATATTGCAAAAAAGTCTTCTGTAGGTGCCACTTGATTTGTAATTAAAACATAGTTCTGCACTAAACTCTTAGCCTGCCATGTCTAAAGCATCTATTGTCATAGAAAATGATGTTCTAGTTGAAGGCCTATTGAATTTATAACAATAGAAAGTGTACTTTTTGGTGTTTTCAATAATTGCTTACTTTTTTTGTCAATAATTTCTTGTTTTCTGGGAGCTGTAGGTGCAACAAATTCTATTTTTCCCCCCTGCCAAACTTCAAAGATAAGCAATATGCAGCCTCTCGTACTTGAAAATTGTGATGACATTGGGAAGATAAAGGAATAATTGGTAGTCCCATATTGGGGCTCTGCTTGTGATGTTACCTCTTATATGCCACAACTTTTCCCCCGAATTTGAGATCAATACCAAGCTGAAGTACCTCCTTTTCATCCCCATCCCATAAGGATCACTACGAGTAGGATAGAAGTGGCAACATGAGTACAAAGGAAAAATAGGATGAGGACAATGAGGAACTGTTTGTAGAATGATTACCTGTGCCAGTAATTCAGATACTATTCTTTTCTCCTCAACTTTGTCTTATAGAGTCCGAGATAGACTATGATGAGCCATCATTGGACAGTGCATTTGGTGTAAAGGGCACAATAATCTCAGTGGAAAAATGGGAAAATATGGTTTTCAAATGAAATTCTATCTATTAAGTGGGGTTTTCAAATAGCTCTGCCTTACTTGCAATATATAGGAAGTTTATTTCTTCTGCCCTATTAGATCTGGAAAGTCATGACCAAGCTTTCATGTTAGTTATGCCCCATATTCATTCCCCTCAATCCTCCCTGGCTTTCAATTCGTTACACCTGGCCCCCCAAGGAAATATTGAGGGAAGACAATAGGCAAGCAAGCCGATTTCTCTCAGCTATGGTTTTTTTTCACTTACTGACTTCAGGGCTTTAAGTGACTATTAGTTGGTGAGGGCAATTTTCCCCCAGCAACCTCTGAAGTGGAGCTATCAGCCTATCTATTCGATCAAATGATCCTCGGTATCCAAACTCTCTTTTTCTGTCTCAAAGTATCCAAATTATCTTTCTCTTTCTCAAAATGGAAGGAATCCCCTCCATCTTCTTCTCTTTCTCCCATTGCCAAGGACTCTCACTAAGTTGGAAAGGAGTCCCAGGGGAAGCAAAACCCATAGAACCGAACCACTCAATGACATCCCTAGAGGCGAATCTGACCCCAACTAGTGGATCCAAATCAATCTCATTCAAGTCCTTGTTCCCTATCAATTAGGAGCTAAGAAGCTGCATTTCCACCACCAATATGAAATTGCTAATGAACCTCTTCTGTCTGGAACTCCTCTATCTAATTCTTGGGAGACCCAAACAATGGGATGAGAGGTGATTAGTGAGTCAATTAAGTCATTACTTTGCCATTTCTCCCTCTCCTCTTTGTCTTGATGACGATCCAAGCAAGAACCACTTCATTCCTTTCTCCAAGGGAAGCAATGCTAGAACTCCTCAACAAGTTCTTCTATTCCTCCATTTGAACGGGAACCAATAATGAAAACCAATGAGTAGCATCTGGAACCAAATTGATCAATTAACTATCTGAACTTTGAGTGTGATCAAACTAGAGCACTGTTGGCAAAAAATTGTATATTAAGCTAGTTCATGCAAAAACAGAAGCTATGAACCACAGTACAAGTTCAACACACTGGGATCTGTCAATAAATCAAACTAAATGTGTTTGCATTTTCTTGAAGCCCCCCTTCAAGGCAGGGACTTGTTGCAATGCAACCCTTCTTGTTTAGAAATTTCATGTTCATTCACAACCTAAAAAAAATCATCACATGACTTTTTAAGCATTCTCTTATAAAACCCTATGTTATACGTATCCCACTAAACCTTCACTTAATCAAAACATATACTATACTTATCCCACTAAACCTTCACTTAATCAAAACATGTTGAGGCTATTATTATATTGTTATATTGGTTACAAATAACTTTATTAAAAAAAAACACCTTATAATATCTCAACTCACTTTTATTAATATTTTATAATTTAATTAATATAAATACACATTTTTATTACAATTTTTTCCTTCATAAATTCCATCTAAAAATACCCATTTTAAAATATAGCTTACAAAACTCATGAATACCATTTAATTTTAAATCACACTCATTTAGAAAATATTCTAATACCTTTGCTTAAATATAAATAAATTCAATTACTCACTATCTTCGAAGAGATATATTTACTGATAAATATATTTATCTAATCTCTATTAACTTTCTTAAGCCTCTTTACCCATGTCATGGTCCTCCCATACCCTTGTTAGAAGGGATCCATAATCTCTTTCATAAGATTTAAGTATTGTTTTACTCAATTAAGTCCCCAAGGCAACGAAATGGGTATTCTAGGTTGTTGACCCTAGTTTTATTAGGAAGGGTGGCGGTATTCCTCACTAAGTATCTTGTTGACCCCTAGTTTTATTAGAAAGGGTGGAGGGTTTGCTCATCATTTATCCTCCAAAACCTACCACTGTGAAAGGGTCGTGTTAAACCGCGCTCCCCTAAACATGTGATGGTGATTGCTAGTTCCCTGTTGTGGAAGCTTGGTTGAGAAAATTGACACTTCTGTGTATGGGTTTTATTTAGGGAAATGTAGTTGGCGTTCCAACATAGTTTAGTAGAGGAAATGATAGGGTGTGGAAGATGGTAGTAGATTTGGGAGGAATGATGATTTGAAGTTAGTTGAGAATTTTGCTTGAGGAATAGATGTGCCATCTTCTTTTGTTACTTGATTCCCACCATGTTTAGAACATGTGCTTTGATTAATTTTTTTAGCTCTTTTTTGTGTGATGATTATTGTAGTTTTGTTATTTAAGATAACCAAATGATGCATTTACTTAATTTACCATCTTGCATGCTTTGTTGTGAACATACATGAACTATGACTTACACGTAGTGATTACAATCACTATGTATGCACAAGCTATGTGTATGCTAGCTAAGCATAAATGCATTACACATGTACACTAGTACAATTAATTGATATACCAATTACTAAACCATGTTATAACTTATTTAATCAACAACGTCATGACTACGTAAATTATATTGCGAACATAAATATCTAGTAGTATTAAATACATTTATTGAATTTGATTATTGGTTGGTATAGTGAATTAAATGGATTTGTTGCAATAAATTCTAAGGAAAATTAAAGTTGCATGAATAAGCTAGCATAAGAAGAAATTATATTGCATATATAAATATCTAATTGCATTAAATACATTCGTTGAATTTGATTTTGATTGTTAGTTGATATGAATTAAATGGGCATGGTTGATTGTCATAAATTCTAAGTAAATTAGTATTTTTATTTACTTTTTCCCCGAAAACCTAGAAATAGAAGTTGATGGATATTAGTGATGGTAGTTGAGGGGACTTGGAGGAAGTGCGTGGAAACTTGATAAATAAAAAGGAGAAGTTCCACTTGATAAATAAAGAAGAGAAGGTTGCATTGAGGGAGGAAAAATAAGGTTAACATGTTAGAGTTTGTTAAGGGATTCGATAATTTTTGGAAGAAACATTTTTCTTATGATGATATTTTGGAGTATATTGTGGTTTGTTGTTCTTGAAGTCTCGAGCATGGAGGGTCTGTAGAGTTCCATAATTGTTTTGTTTTGACACCCTTTTTCCTCCATTATCCTCTTTTTATCAATGTCATCAACTCAATAAAAGTTGTAAAACCATAGATTTTGATAAAGTAAAAGTTCTCATATGTCTTATTTTTCATATTCATTAATGTGCCTTATTATTATGTTAAATATTGCGTTAGCTACATAATTATCATGATTCTACAGCTATCTCCATGGTTTGCGGGATTCTGATGTGCCAACGAAGCAAAGAAGCACATGGGTGGTTGAGGATTGATCCCCTCATGGATCTCCTCCTATTCGCTCGAGCCAATTCACTAAAGGAATCATATAGTGGCATGATCAAAGGCACATGTCAAACATGTAGCAGCAGAAGTATGAATGTGTCATGTTTCTCATATTTGCTTTCCAAATATAAAATCATCTAGATAAGGCTTTTACCATTTAAGTTTCAAATTTGAATAAGGATTGATTAAAAGACTTGTAGGTGTAGAAGTTTCAAACTGTTGAGCACGCATTTTATATATAAACATGTATCCTTTGTAAAGAATAAGAAGGAAGTAATAGTTAATCTATGAAGAAATTGTGTGAAACATACCTTTGTTCTCATATTGGATTAAAGTTACGTTTCTATTATTCGATGCATATGTAAGCGTGATTTACACCTGTTGTATGCGTAGGGCCCTTGCAGACAGTCAAGGTTTAATTTATTTCACTTTATTGCTCTTTGTTATCACATTATCATTTCGTTCTAGCTTAATTTCCTTACTTCATTATTTCATCATTTCGTTATAACTCGGTTAAATCTCATTATTTCGTTTGCACTTGAATTTCTTCACAATTGTTTTATGGTTTAGTCTCTTCAATGCTTTTCGCTTAGTTACAGTGAGTGTTAAAATATTGTTTTCATGCTTTTAGAATTAGAACTTGTATATAATTTGTAGTCAGTGTTAGAAGATTACCTTCATGCTTTTTAGAATCAGAATTTGTATATACTTTATAGACATCTTTTAAAGGATCGTTTTCTCGCTCTTAGAATCATTTTAATTTCAATACTTTGTTTTATAGCAGCAAGATCTTCAGGATAGGTTCATAAATTTATAATGATTAACATAAGATATTTTAGAACGATATTCAATATAGATATGACCTGGTAGATTAGTCTAATAATAGCTTGACTTCCACTCATTAATTTGTAGAAATCAAACTCTAATCTAATAGGAACCTAGATAACAACGAAAACCCCCAAAACAAATATAATCATCCTCTTACAAACTAAAAGAAAGGCTTCTAGCATATATAGTGCACTTTCACTTCATAAGTTTACCAACTTGGGTCGATAATTTATGCTTGCAATTTAAGAACATTAAACTGACCAAACATTTTGGCGGTGTTGTCGGGGAAGTGTAAATAGAAGTGTTATCAAACAAAAAAAACCCACATCATCACTCACTCCACCACGACCACATAGTGCCACACCACCCACACAAACTCAAATTCCATCCATAGCAGGCCAATATAGACTTCCTGATGTCTTGAGATCTGAAATCCAACCTAAAGGTTCACCAACTTCATCAACAGAAGTTGTAATCGAAGTAAATCCTACATCCCCAACAACATTAATAATTTTCCTATCTTCAACTGGAGAACAACTTCTAGCTCAAGAGTTGGAAGTTCCTATTGAAGAAGAGGAAGAAGAAACCTACTTCAAACCATTGATAGAGGAACCAGAAGAACTAGAAGAAAAGTTCAATAATCCTGTTGTAGAACCAAATATTTATTCAGAGGAATTCGTCATGTCTGAAGAGGGAGAAGGAGAAGTACACAATTCCAATGGTGAACAACATAGGATTGGAGGAGGAGGAGGAAATAGACGAGGTGGAAGAGGAGGTGGTAGAGGTAGAGGAAGAGGAGATCCATAACCTTTTGGATTCCCTATCCTTGACGAGGATACAACATTAACAATGAAAAACATCTCACCTTATATCCTCCTTGATTTTCATGGAATAAGAAGTGAAGACCCATAGACATTTCTCTTTGAATTCGAAGTATTATGTAGATCATATGATTATCTACATGATTTTCAAAAACTAAAATTGTTCCCTGCCACCCTAAAGGATTTTGCATTAAAAAGGTTTATGAGTTTAGGAACGAATTCTATAAGAACATGGGCACAAATGAAAGAGTAATTCTTGGAGAAATGCAAGGATTATTGTATGCCTCATAGCATTAAAGATGTAGTCTTTAAAATGGTACAAAAAGAAGATGAAAATCTTGAAGATTTTGTCGAAATATTTGTTTATAATATCAAAAGGGAAAAAATGAATAATCTGGATGAGGAAACTTTGAAAGCTCTCTTACTAAAATCCAATAAAGATGAGTGGATTGATCTTCTCAATCTAATGGGAAAAGGAGATATTTTTGAGTCACCATTTGTAGATATTTGTGATCTATATGTACATATTTCAAGAGGTAAAGCAAAAACAAGGAAAATTCTAAGGGATCCTCTTTTATCAAGAATAAATAAATCTACAGCTCGGACATTAAGTAGAGCAGAATTAGGTAGTTTGCTTGATAATTTTAAAACACATATTTTAGGGAGTCTCGGTGAGCAAATTGACACCCTTAAAATACAGAACAAGCAGAAAGCCTAAAATGTTGCATTATCCATATTTTGTCTGAGGTGTAGAAAGAAACATGCTCTGAGAGAATGTCCTTTAGATTTAAAAAGCATAGAAGCCTGTGTTATATGTGCGAAAAATCACGATACAAAAGAATGTCCCTCTATACCAGGTCTTAAGGCTGTGTTTAGTGAAGAAGGAATGCCAAATTAGGTAGACCCTCTTTACTTTATTGCCAAAAGACCATGGCAAAATCCTCAAATAAATCAAACTCAAGGCTTTAATCGTCAACAATTTGCACAATCTTCACAAAATAATTGGAATCCACCTATTCCATGGCAGCCTTGGGCTCAACCACAATCTTGGAATCAAGGATGGCAAAATCCTTATGAAAGATATTCTCAATATCAACAATATCTGCCACCTTATCCAAATTTTCCACCACAATAGTTCTCTCAACCCAACCAGTTAACTCAAACTCAAGCTCAAAATGCAAATCCACACTTTATTTTCCATTTCCACAAAGACCAAATCAATTACCCATTCAAACACTCCCAAATCCAAACAATAAAACTTCACAGGTTGTTTACAACTTAGAAGGACAAAATCCTCAAACTTATATGATAACTACATTAGATCTAAATAATGTTCAATTAAGGTGTGGTAGAGTATTAGAAAGGAAGAAACCATCTGTTGTTATTCAGGAAACATAAAAGAATTCTCAAAAAGATAATAATGACTTTGAAGAAGAGATTTCCCTTCCTCAGAAAGAAATATTGAAACAGAAAAAATTCCTATACATTCTAATAATACTCCTATTATAGAACAACCTTCGGTATCTGTCTCAAGGCCACCTTTTCTTGAAAAGTTGAAAATAGATAAAGGAGTAGAAAAACAAATCATATTGCCTGATAGATGAATTGAAAAATGTCGATATAAAAATTCCTTTATTACAAGAAATAAAAGAAATGCCATTTTTTGCAAAAAACAATTAAGGAATTGAGTACTCAAGGATTAGGAAAAAAAATAAAAGAAATAAAAATAATTCAACTAGTCCAGAGAATTGCAAATATCATGATGGGGAAGACAACAATTCAAAAATATTTAGATCCAGGAAGGCCCATTGTGAAAACAGACATCAATGGAACTGAAATACCAAACACACTAATTGATCTAGGAGCAGCCATAAACATAATGAGAAAACAAACTATGGATAAATTGAAGCTTCCTAATCTTCAATACACACCAACATTGTTACAATTAGTAGACAGGTATGTAATTAAACCTCATAGTGTGTTATAAAATATATATGTATCCTTAGATTATTGGGAATATCTTGTTGATTTCATGATTATAAGACCCAAGAATAATTTATGAGGACATCCATTAATTTTAGGAAGGCCATGGTTAGCCACAGTCGATGCTTTTATTAGTTGTAGATCAAGAGACATGTTTATCTCATATGGAAACTCGACATATAAATTTACATTATACCCACCTGCCAAAACAATGATAGAAGTAGAAAATGAAGAATGGATAGGTGATGATAATGATATACGACCAATTTTTACTATTGCACAAATAAATGAAGAGGATCAAATTTTAAATCTGATAGAAAATAATGAACCCTCTTTATATTGTGACAATAGTCAGGATTTTCAAGAATAATGTAATATCGAATATCTATCGTCTAGACTAATGTCTTTACATTCTATGGAAAAAATTGGAAACCCTTCAATCGAAATTCTTCCAGGGGAAATTTCGAATATCAATGAAAGCGTGGAAGAATTACAGAAAAAGAAACTGGTAGAAATATTGCAAAACACTCTTCTGCATATGAATGGGAATACACTGATATGAAGGGAATTAATCATAAAACTTGCATGCATCATATTTATATTGAAGAAAATGTTAGACCAGTTCAACAGCCACAAAGAAGAATGAAACCAAACTTAAAGGAAATTGTTAAAGAGGAATTGCATAAACTGTTAAATGTAAATTTTATTTATCCAATATTAGACAGTCAGTGGGTTTCAACCCTAGTAATTGTTCCTAAGAAAAATGGAAAATGGAGAGTATGCATTGATTATAGGGAACTGAATAAAGCTACTTTGAAAGACCATTTTCCACTTCCTTTCATAGATTAAGTTTTAGATACATTAGCAGGAAAAAAATATTTCTCATTCTTGGATGGTTTTAGTGAGTATAATCAAATTCAGGTAGCACCTGAAGATCAAGATAAACCACATTCACATGTCCATGGGTAACTTATGCTTACCGAGTAATTCATTTTGGATTATGCAATGCTCCAACAACATTCCAAAGAGCAGTACTTGGAATTTTCTCTGACCTTATTCATGATTGTGTGGAAGTGTATATGGATGATTTTATAGTTTATGGAAATTCTTTTGAAGAAGCACTTGAAAATTTAGAAAAAGTTCTCATAAGATGCAAAGAAGAAATATTGCCTTAAGTCATGAGAGATGTTTTATGATGTTTAATGAAGGAATTGTTTTAGGTCACCATATTTCAGGAAATGGAATTAAGGTAGACTCATCTAAGGTAGAAATTATTTCCAAATTATCAGTCCCAATTTGTCAACAAGATGTTAGGAGTTTTCTTAGTTTTACTGGATATTATAGAATATTCATAGAAAAATTCACAAATATTTCATCTCCACTCTTCAAATTACTCACCAAATACTGTGAATTCAATTGGAACTCTGATTTTCAAAAGGCTTTTGAAACTTTGAAAAAGAATATCTCTGAAGCACCTAACTTAAAAGGACCTAATTGGAAATTGCCTTTTCATAAATCAATTGATGCTTCAGACACAACTCTAGGAGTTGTGTTAGGACAAAAAGATATTACTCCTTATGCCATTTATTATACTAGTAAAAATTTAACTACTGCGAAGCTAAATTATACTGTAACTAAAAAGGAGTTTTTAACTGTCATTCATGCCATTAATAAATTCAGACATTACATCACTAGTTATGAAACTTTCGTTCATATAGACCATTCTGCCATTAGATATTTAATGAACAAACCAGTTACTAATGGTAGAGTAACAAGATGGCTATTATTGTTACAAGAATTTAATATCACCATTTTGGACCGACCTGGAAAACAAAACACAATTGTTGACTTTTTATTTAGAATTCAAAATGATAACAATGATACACATGTAGAGGATAAATTTCCTAATGAGTATCTTTTTGTAGTATCTACTAAATCACATTGGTTTGCATATATTGCTAATTATTTGATTATAGGGAAGTTACCCTCCTATTTGTTTCGTAGATAAAAGAGAAGAATAATCCAAATAAGTCCATCTTATTCATGGATAAATGAAGAATTATACAAGGCACGACTAGATCTCATCATCCGAAGGTATGTAAGAGAAGATGAAATACCTGAGATACTTAAAGCATGCCATGATGAACCACGTGGAGGTCATTTTGTTGACAAAAGAACTACTTATAAAGTCCTTCTCTTAGGATATTATTGACCTTCCCTTTTTAAGGATGCCAAGGAATATGTTAAGAGGTGTGATAGCTGTCAAAGAATGGGAAAACATGTTTCTTCAGATGAAATGCCACTACAACCTCATGTACCCATTGAACCTTTTGAACATGGGGTTTGGATTTTTTTCGACCAATTAATCCATCTTCGAAATAAACAAAAAAAAACAAAAAAAACAAAAATATTCTTGTATGCACTGATTATGTTACAAAATGGGTAGAATCTAACACACTTTCTTTTGCTACTGAAAATGTTGTAGTTTCATTTATTTTTTAGGATATTTTTACTCGTTTTGGTGTACCAAGAGAAATTGTAACAGATAAAGGAAAGCAATTTACATCGAGAGTAGTGCAAAAGATAGTGGAAGAATATAAAATCAAGCATCGGAAATCTACTCCATACCATCCACAAGAAAATGGACAAGTAGAGTCTACCAACAAAGGGATTGAAGCAATCATCAGCAAAACATTTCACTTGCACGGAAGGGACTGGGCAGAAAAGCTTCCAGAAGCTTTCTGGGCCTACCGTACCACATGGAGAAACACTACATGACATACTCCCTATTAACTTGTTTACAGGAAGTAAGTCCTATTTCCAACTGAGTTCCAAATTCAGAACTATAAGAGAGCAATCAAGTTGGGACTTGAATTATCAAAAGCACAAAAGCAAAGAATGCGACAACTCAATGAGCTTGATGAAATAAGGTAAGATTCTATCCAGAAGACTTGTCTAGTCCAGCAATAGAGATCCAGATGGTATGATAAATACATGAGAGAAAGAAAATTTCAGCTAGGAGACTCAGCATTACTTTTTTATTCATAGTTCAAAAATTTCCAAGGAAAGTTTCAAACTCACTGGCTTAGCCCTTATGAGATTGAAAATATTTTTAATAATGAAGCAGTTGAAATTAGGACTTGTTGTAGCTGCTACAACCACCCTCCAAAATTTTGCCTTAGCCTCGTTTTGGAGCCTCCCTATCGACCATCCTCAGTCGCATGTCTTGCACTGTCAAGCACATCAGCTTCAGTTGTTTCACAGAGTCTTGTCAGCATGTGCATGCAAGTTTCTTCCACCCCGTTCACAGGTTGCTTTCCAGACTTAGTGTCAGTTACTGGTTGAGCAACTCCCTATGGGAATTTAACAATTGTGGAGGGTAACTAGCCTTCCCTCCAAAAATTGCACAAACCTAGCTGGGCTCCAGAATTGTGCAATTCTTCTTGGTAGTATTCCTCTAAAAAATGTGCAATTCATCCCGGAACAGCTACTCAGCCCAAAAATTGTGTAATTCTAGGCAGGAGTCACCTCTGGGACAACCAGCCCAGCAGCTAGCAGAAATTGCGCAAATCCATCCAGGCAGCCTGTTGAGCTCACAAATTGTGAGGTACAGTCAGACAGGTTTCCTTGAGAAAATTGTGAGGTCTAACCCATGACAGTTGCTCAACTCAGAAATTACGAGATGCAGTAAAGCACGCTTCCTTTAAAAAATTACGAGGTCTGACCTAGGACACCTACACAGCCCAGAAATTGCGCAATCCTGGGAGAAAATCACCTATTCCTCCCAAAAATTGTGTAATCCCTCTGGGACAACCATCTTTGCTCAGCTGAGAAACTGCACAGATTTTCATCCCAGGCTCGCAGACCAATGCATGTGCCTTAAGGTTGACCAGTTCCCTTCGAGACCGAGAACAACTAATTTGCATGAATGGAATGCTTTTCCCAAGGCATCATGCAAAGACATCCCTTGATTCAGTGATCTATTTTTAGCAGCTGGAGGTTACATGCAAGGATAATTTCAGAGATCTCCCACCAAGTGTCGCTTTTCATAGATTTGTGGCATGCGTGTCCCAACCTCAATTTTATCAAAACTCATCAACCGGACATTGCAAAGCTCATTCCTCGTATTGAACTTGCAGCTCTGATGTCCCACATTGCATCTAGAAGTCGTCGGCACATTCAACTCAATTGTTTCGGGGTAAGCCCGCTTTTCATGTCTTGAGCGACATTTCTGTAGCTTTTGTGTTTCACTTTGTGTGAGTGTTGTTTTCTTGATTTCAGCGAGTGCTTGTTTTGTTTTGATGTATGCTAGCTTGTAGAAGCACCGTTTCAGTTTTC
The DNA here is from genome assembly GCA_000404065.3 of Pinus taeda. Classification (NCBI taxonomy): domain Eukaryota; kingdom Viridiplantae; phylum Streptophyta; class Pinopsida; order Pinales; family Pinaceae; genus Pinus; species Pinus taeda. The sequence goes on along the minus strand of APFE031253688.1, from coordinate 393,601 downwards.
GTTTACATCTCACTGTTGTCGCATGCATGGCATTGTTTTTTCACCAATGGTCGTCGTTGCAGCGAATCACTTCACACACATGCATGCTTTCCCTATTTATCAATCCTACACGTACTATTTTGATCCATGATCACTCACTCTTCTTTACACTCAGTATCACCATGCATTCAGATTTATAATGTTTTCAGTTGCATGTCGACCAACCTGAGCTGCCTTGCCCGGCTAGCACTGTGCATTTCCAGAAGTGAAGGCTCTGCCTTCCCTCCAGAAATTGCAAAAGTCTGGCCCAAGACTGACCTCCAAGCTTGCATTGCACAATTCTTGGAGGAAGTGTCCTGTTAGCCCCAAAAATTGCACAATTGTAGTAGTCAGTTAGCCTCCCGACAGACCGGACTGTGCCTTGCGCAATTTTGGTAGTCAGTCTCATGACCTTCCGGCGGAAATTGCGCGACCTTCATGATCAATCACACAGGTATGTTGCAAGTCAGTCCTCAAGTTTGTTTTGGTTTTCGACTGACAAATTGCTTACCATGAGTGTTGTTATGTCTCCAGGTATCACAGGTGTTCATCTGCCTCTTAGCAACACAGGTACAATGGCTTTCAAGGAGAGCAGAGTCGAAGACACTATTCAGAGCACACTTGGGAATGCAGTCGATTAAGTGTATAAGAACTTGCCTATCCACGAAGACATCAAGTTGTTCATGGACAAGGATATCAAGGTGAATGGAAATGACATCAAATCTAGCAGCACCTTCAGCAACGGTAGAAGGTATCACACCTGCAAGCGACAAATGCAAGAGGAGGGTTATTGATAGCATAGAGGTAGAGCAAAGCTGCAAGTTCAAAGCATATCCACTCATGACGAAAGAAACTTTGCAAATTGAGGCTATGAGGTGACATGAAGATCGCATGAAGGTAAAGAGAGAAATAGAGAAGGAGTTGCATGTGCTAAAGAAGCAACTCAAGGAAGAACAGGAGTTACATAGACGAGAGAATGAGTTGCAGTAGGAACAATGACAGAAGGGGGCGCAACATGCACAGACAGATGAAATTGCACCCATACAAGTTATAGATCCATCCCAGCATCTGGCACAAAGCAGACAAGGTGAGCAGTCTTGTTGATCGCATGAAAGGGAATTCAGCAACATGCATGTCACTGTGCGCACGCATTCAATCCCACCCATTTTGCACACTCACTAAGGCAAAGACAAGAAGAAAATTCGATTGGAGCTGAACATGTACTTCGAAAAGTTGATGTGCATGGACACCAGCACACACTTGGAGATCAACACAGACACTATGCATCAATGTTTTGTTGGTCCAGCCACACTTAAGACGATGATGCGCATGTTATCAAATGAGTTGGACAAAGGGGCCATATCATTGTAACCAGATGCAACGGAGGCAAGATTTCGCTTTTAGCAAGATGTCACCATTGAGCGCACAAAAACCATCACGAACAACCAAGCTTGGCATCAGTTTTCCACCATCGACCATCACAAGGATGTCAAACAGTTGGTCTCGCCACAATGGTCTGGGTGTTAGTGATGTCTTGCATGGCTTGATCAAGCCATTTTTTCTCACATGGGTATATGTGCAGATTGTATGTAACGTCTTGTCAAGTGGAAGTTCAAGTGTCGATAGTTGAATGTAATTGTCATAGAGTAGTTGAAGAGTCACGAGGATAGATGAATGGTCACAAAGGGGAATGTCAAGGGTCACCCCTACCCTTTGCTATAAATAGAACCTCATAACTCATTGTACAGGCTTTTGGTCAGCCAAGCTTCCAACAGGAGTATCTTAGAGAGAGCTCAGATAATATTGTAATGATCCTTGGCTTCTCCACTGTGCAGAGCTAGTATATCCTTTTGGAGGAGTAGGCAGTTGTGACTGTAACGTTCCACTATCAGAACTAGTGGTTGGACATGGATGTATTGTATAACCAAAATTGGCACTTCTTAATATAATAGAGTCAACATGTTTCATGCATACGTTGTATTGTATTCCAACTATCTTATTTACTCTAAATGATATATGTGTTTATTTGCTTACGCATGCATGTATGGACTATTCTGTATAAGTATGTATGAATCTTACTGAACTGTGCTGATTGGTTTAACCATCACTTTGGGTTGCTTGCTAACTTGCTTTCTAGTTTGTGATGCATCTTCGCTCTTGTGTTCCCTTCCAAGCCACGTACTATTACAGGTTTCTAAGGGGTGCACTCACCCTGCTTTCCATGTGTTAGAACCGATCAAACACCTTCCTTGACTTGCCGCAGCTGTTACACCCTTGTTACCAACAGGGACATCTTACTTGCCTCTGTGTGAAACCGCAATCAAGGTGATACCGTACGACCCACTGATGGGACTCCCACACCAAACGGTCTGAGGTCTAATTGGGACTTCTTACCGGGGAGATCCCCTGACATGTTGGCGGGTCCAACACCGTCAACATTTCTAGCGCTAGAAGGAGGGCCAGATGACAAGTTAGGTCCTCTCATCCTATTTCAAACCTTTGCACATCTATCATGGATTCTTTCACACTCACCCCTCCACAATGTTTTTCACATGTCAAACCTCTTGACAGCACAAGGAAGTTTTCTAATCTCTTATCGGAATACACGTATGATGGCGAAGGCAAAGTGGACTAGCATGTGTTCTTACATTACTTCCTTGCCATGCTTCACGAGGAAGATGGATGCTCTAACAAACAGGCCAATCTATTGCTTGCATACACACTTCGCGAATCCCCACTATGGTGGCTCTGCAGCCTGCCGGCTGACAGGGTGCACTCAAATGAGCATTTTTGTGATCTCATTGAAGATGCTTTCCATCATTTTGATCCAGAACATCTTGAGCACAAATTGTTACAACAACGAAAGGACCCGCATGAATCGCATGATGATTTTTGGCAGCGCTTCCGTGTTTTGCAGTTTCAAGCCTCGAAAATCCAAATGAAGTTTCAGTATCTCATTGATATATTCGAGTATTGCCTTCTCAAATATGTCAATCGCAAGAAGAAATATGAGTCGAAGCCTCACTTAACATACTTCAGTGATGGAGCTGCACAATCACAGATGGATATGGTCATTGTCACAAGTGACTGTTCGTCGTCCCCTCGTCAAACAACTCCACCACTGCAGAGTGATGTGGGAGAACAGGCCCACATGTCTATTCGACCATCACATCTTCCTGACATCACACCTTCCGATTTTCATGCAAGATTGGTTGTGAGTCCATTGGGTTATCAAATGTATTTCGTACCTCAACCTCAGTCTTCGTACTCAGATAATCCTCCGGATGACATTGTCTTGTGTTCTTCCATTCTAGACTCTATACTTGTTGTGAACAAGGATCAAGCCATCGACGGAGTTGGTGTTGCAAAACCAACATGCATTGTTATTCATGAAGGCTATGAATCGGAGCTTGAACATCCACCGACAGCAAAGGACCATCCCTGTCTGTTTGTACCTCCTCCATTTTTTCTTGACCTCCTTGGTGATCTCGCCATCCCGAATTTTTCATGTGTATCTTCGTCCACGAACACACCCATTGTTGATCATTCACAGGACACACTGAATGTTAGTCCATCATCTAAAAATGGAGAGGACCAATCATTCTTTGAACATCCACTTGATTTTTCATCTATCTTTTCTGGAAACAAAGAGGATGAACCATCTTGCTTCTCATCTACCCCTCTATGCGATTCATCAAATCATCAGGATGTCGACAAACACCCTGAGTTTTTTTTATCTTATTTGTCGTGATCTCTTTACCTCATCATTCGATCAAGATGTTGATACACTCTTTCTTAATCTGTCTAAGCCACTGGCCTATGATGATCCATTTGTAAACGAAGTCGAAACCCCGCAGACTATCGAGGTACTTCAGCCCGAGCTAATGGTTACGTCAGGCCCTCGTTGTCCTGAGGTTGGTTTCACTTCTGATCAGGAAATTGTTAAAACATGAAAGGCTCCTCATCACTCATATGTATGCATTGAAGATCAATCTAAAACTCATATTTCACTTCCTCCACTCGAACTACACGATCCCATCGCTCATGCATTGGAGGAATATTACATAGTAAGCACACTTGTGCAACGTAAGTGGTCTACCTTTTTCACATTTTCTTTCATGTCATGATCAAGGGAATCCATACACTCAACATCTACATGCAGTGTAGCACAGCACCATGGCAAGTCTACAGAGTGCGTGTCATGCACTTTCACTCATTTTTGTTCTATGGACGCTTGTAAGCTCGAAGTGTGTTTGCCTTCATTGTTGTATCTTTTACATCTACTAGTTCAAACAAATGTGTTGTTCTCGAAACATGCCTTCACCGACATGGGTCAATCAATGCACCGGTGGTTGTAATGGAAGTATCACTTCATGTGAGATGACCCATGCACTGTTAGCTTAGGAGTAAGAGTAGTGTTTGCTTGCATGCGTGTTTGCTTATTTCTTTGAGTGTTTGTTTGCTTGCTTGTTTGTTTACTTACTCACTTTGCTTTCACATTTTCTTCTGCGTCTTGCTTTTATTTTGGTTTGTTTGCTTGTTTATGTTAGTAGGTTAGTTCTACATGGACCATGTGCTACTCTTGAAACAAGATGGGTAAAGTACAAGAGGACTTGTACAGCGATCAACATCTGGTTATTTGTTGCCGGCTCTCTTATGTAAGAACCTGTTGTCTTCAGTCCATGATACATCAATGGAAAATGCACACTATTCGAAGTGTAGCTTGGTGAAAACACAACGCTTTCGTGCTAGCTAGTATCACCTACTCGATTCGGTTGTTTTTGGGTTAATCCTTGTTAGCTCGGTCAAGTAGAGTAAGGTGAGGGGGGAAACCTTAACAAGCACATAGAGGTATATATAAACTACTTCTCTGAAGGAACGACCTCTTCTACTCTCAATAAGTTGGGATCCCTCTTCTACCTATGAAATGAATAAGTGTTATGCACAGTTATAAAAATGAAAAATGAAAATATGAAAAGTGAAAAATTTTGAAAAAAATGAAAATGAATAAGGCAAAAGAAGAGAAAGGCTTCCTACACAAAGAGGTGATACAAGTAACTCTGTCGGGGTACTGATTAGGCTCTCTGGAAGCAGAGAGATGCTTGTGTTCCTGCGTGACTCCGCGGGGTATTGTCCAAGTCTGTTGGCAGCGGAGCAACACAAGAGATGAAACTAAAACTCTAACGACTATACTGCTTGTACACCAATATACCCCTCATCCCCAATCGAAACAACTGTGTTGGCTTGGCTTGGAATGTGTGTCGACTGACCAAGGGCTTGGCAGATGCTACACCTTACAATCAAGCAAGTGTGGAAACAAAGATGAACAGAGAATTGAACAATACTTCTGGAGGTGTTAAACTTTCTTTTCATGAACAAGGTCCATTCAGAGAGCTAGAGTTCTATCAGTGTGTCGCCAAGTGCTGTAGCAGATACAACGACCCTACAAATTTTTTCCTTAGCTTCGTTTTGGAGCCTCCCTACCGACCATCCTCAGTCGAATGTATTGCATTGTCAAGCACATCAGCTTCAGTTGCTTCAAGAGTCTTGTCAGCCTCTGCATGTAAGTTTGTTCCAACCCCTTCACAGGTTGATTTCCGGACTTAGTGTCAGTTACTGGTTGAGCAGCTCCATCTGGGAATTACGCAATTCTGGAGGGGAACCAGCATTCCCTCTAAAATTTCTCAAACCTAGCTAGACACCGAGCTAGGCTCCATAATTATGCAATTATTCCTCACAATATTCCTCTAAAAAATTGCGTAATTCATCCTAGAACAGTTGCTCAGCCTAAAAATTGTGCAATTCTAAGCAACAGTCACCTACTGCTCCCAAAAATTGCATAAGCGCTCTAGGACATCTAGCAGAAATTGTGCAAATCCATCCAAACAGCTTGCTGGGCTCAAAAATTGCGAGATACAGTCAGACAGGCTTCCTTGAGAAAATTGCAAGGTCTGACACAGGGCAGCTGCTCGGTCCAGAAATTGTGAGATGCAATCAAACATGCTTCCTTGAAAAAATTGCGAGGTCTGACCCAGGACAACTACTCAGCCTAGAAACTGTGTAATCCTGGGAGACAGTCACTTGTTCCTCCCAGAAATTATGTAATCCATCTAGGACATGCATATCTGCTTAGCCCAGAAACTGTGCAGATTTTCATCTGAGGCTCGCAGACCGATGCATGTGCCTTCAGGTTGACCGGTTCCCTCTGAGACCGAGCAAAATTGATTTGCATGCATGGACTACTTTTCCCAAGGCAACATGCAAAGGCATCCCTTGATTCAAGGATCTATTTTAGCAGCTATAGGTTGCATGCAAGGATCATTTCAGAAACCTCCCACCAAGTGTCACTTTTCCTATATTTGTGGAATGGGTGTCCCAACCTCGATTTTATCAAAACTCATCAACCGGATGCTGCAAAGCTCATACCTCGTATCGACCTTGTAGCTCTGACATCCCACATTACATCTAGGAGTCGTCGATACATTCAACTCAGTTGTTTAGGGGTAAGCTCGCTTTTAATGTCTTGCACGACATTTCTGTCGCTTTTTGTGTTTTGCCTTATGTGAGTGTTGTCTGCTTGATTTAGTGAGCGCTTGTTGTTGTTTTGATTTATATTAGCTTGTAGAAGCATCGTTTCAGTTTTCATTCGCATCTCACTACTGTCACATGCATGACACTATTTTTGCACCGACAGTCGTCGTTGCACTTACTGTTTTCATCCATGATCATTCACTCTTGTTTACACTTAGTATCACCATGCATTCAAAGTTCTCATGTTTTCAGCTGCCTGTCAGCATCTTGAGCTACCTTGGTCCAGACCGTGCCTTGCCTGGCTAGCACTGCGCATTTCCGGAAGCAAAGGATCTTCCTTCCCTCCAGAAATTGTGCAAGTTTGGCCCAACACTAACCTCTAGGCTTGCATTGTGCAATTCTTGGAGGCAGTGTCCCGCTGGCCCCAGAAACTACGCAATGCAGTTTGCTAGTTGTATGTCACTGCTGACTAAAATTGCGCATTGCGCAATTTCAGTCCTCAGCGAGCCAAGATGGACTGTGCATTACCCTATTCTAGCAGTCATTCAGCCTCCCGACAGCCCGGACTGTGCCTTGCGCAGTTTTGGCAGTCAGTCTCTTGACCTCTTGACAGAAATTGTGTAACCTTCACGATCAATCACACAGGTATGTTGCAAGTTAGTCCTCAAATTTGTTTTAGTTTTCGACTACATATTTCTTGCCATGAGTGTTGTTATGTCTCCAGGTATCACATGTGTTCGTCTACCTCTCAACAACACAGGTATAATGGCTTTCCAGGAGAGCATAGTTGAAGACACCGTTCATAGCACACTTGGGGATGCAGTCAATCAAGTGTCGATGAACTTGCCTATCCACGAAGACATAAAGTTGTTCATGGACAAGGATATCAAGGTGAATCGCAATGACATAACAACAAGAAGCACCATCAATAGTAGTAGAAGGCAACACACTAGCACGTGATGAATGCAAGAGGACGGTTGTTCATAGAATAGAGGCAGAGCAAAGTTGCAAGTTCAAAGTAGATCCACTCATGGCGAAAGTAGCTTTGGAGATTGAGGCTACGAGGTGATGACGTGACATGAAGATCGCGCGAAGGCAAAGAGAAAAATAGAGAAGGAGTTGCATGTGCTAAAGAAGCAACTCAAGGAAGAACATGAGCTTCACAAACAAGAGAATGAGTTGTAGTAGGAACATGTACAGTAAGGGGCTCAACATGCATAAATGGATGAAACTGCGCCCATACAAGTTATTAATCCATCCCAGAAGCTGGCATAGAGCAGACAAGGTGAGTAGTGTTGTTGATTGCATGCAAGGGAATTTAGTAGCATACATGTCATTGTGCACACACATGCGATCCCACCCATTTGGCACACTCATCGAGGCAAAGAAAAGAAGCAAGTCCGACTGGAAGTGAAAATGTACTTTGACAAGTTGATGCGTATGGTCACCAACACACACTTGGAGATCAGCACAAACACTATGAATCAGTATGTTGCTGGTCTAGCCACACTCAAGATGATGATGTGCATGCTATCAAATGAGTTGGACAGAGGGACCATATTATTATACCCAGATGCAACGGAGGTAAGAGTTGTCTTTCAGCAGGATGTCACCATTGAGCGCATAGACACCATCACGGACAACCAAGTTTGGCATCAGTTTGCCACCATCAACCATCACATGGATGTCAAAGAGTTGGTCTCACCACAACGGTGTGAGTGTTAGTGATGTCTTGCATGGCTTGCTCAAGCCATTTTGTCTCACATGGGTACATGTGCAGATTATATGTAACGTCTTGTCAAGTGGAAGCTCAAGTGTCGATCGTTGAATGTAACAGACATAGTTGAAGAGTCATGAGGAAAGATGAACGGTCACAAAGGGGAATGTCAAGGGTCACCCAACCCTTTGCTACAAATAGAACCTCATAACTCATTGTACAGGCTTTTGGTCAGCCAAGCTTCCAATAGGAGTATCTTAGAGAGAGCTTGGACAGTATTGTAACGAGCCTTGGCTTCTCCATTGTGCAGAGCTAGTATATCTCTTTGGAGGAGCAGGCAGTTATGACTGTAACATTTCGCTATCAAAACTAGTGGTTGGACATGGATGTATTGTATGACCAGAACTTACACTTCTTAATATAATAGAGCCGACACTTTTCATGCATATGTCGTATTGTATTCCAACTATCTTGTTTACTCTAAATGATATATGTGTTTGTTTGCTTACGCATGCATGTATGGACTATTCTGTATAAGTATGTATGAATCTTATTGAAATGTGTTGATTGGTTTAACCATCATTTGGATTGCTTGCTAACTTGCTTTCCAGTTTGTGATGCATCTTCTCTTATGTGTTCCCTTCCAAGCTGCATACTATTATAGGTTTCTAAGGGGTGCACTCACTCCGCTTTTCGTGTGTTAGAACTGTTCATGCACCTTCCTTGACTTGCCACAACTGTCACACCCTTGCTACCAGCAAGGACATATTACTTGCCTCTGTGCGAAACCCCAATCAAGGCAATACCGTATGACCCATTGTTGGGACTCCCACACCAAACGATCTGAGGTCTAATTAGGACTTCTTACTAGGGAGATCCCCTAACATGTTGGCGGGTCTAGCACCGTCAACATTTATGGCACTAGAAGGAGGGCTAGATGACAAGTTGTGTCCTCTCATCCTGTTTTGAACCTTTGCACATCTATCATGGATTCTTGCACACTGACTCCTCCACAATGTTTTTCACATGTTGAACCTCTTCACATCACGAGGGAGTTTTTTAATCTCTTTTTCGAATACACATATGATGGTGAAGGCGAAGTGGCATGGCTTGTGTTCTTACATGACTTCCTTGCCATGCTTCACGAGGAAGTTGGATGGTCTGACGAACAAACCAGTCTGTTGCTTGCATACACACTTCACGAATCCCCACTACGGTGGCTCTGCAGTCTACCGGGTGAAAGTGTGCACTCAATCGAGCATTTTTGTGATCTCATTGAAGATACTTTCCTTCGTTTTGATCCAGAACATCTTGACCACAAAATGTTACAACAACGGAAGGCCCCACATGAATTGCCTGATAATTTTTGGCAGCGCTTCCCTGTTTTGTAGTTTCAAGCCCCGAAAAGCCAGATGAAGTTTTAGTATCTCATTGACAGATTCGAGTATTTCCTTATCAAATCTGTCAATCCTAAGAAGAAATATGAGCCCAAGCCTCACTCAGCATACTTCAGTGATGGAGTTGCGCAATCATAGATGGATACAGTCGTTGTCACAAGTGATTATCCGTCGTCGCCTCATCAAACAACTCCACCACTACAGAGTGATGCGGGAGAATAGGCACACACATTTGTTTGACTGTCACATCCTCTCGACATCGCTCCTTCCAATTTTTGTGCAAGCTTGGTTGCGAATCCATTGGGTTATCACATGTATTTCGTACCTCAATGACGCATGGTTACCCCCGCTTACAACGACAATATGCATATAAAATGCATAAGCACATTAGTCCCAGGTATTTTAACTCACCATCGAGTCAAAATATTCAACCTTCACTGGTTAAGGCCCCCTTAATAACTCAACGGAACCATTCATTACAATAGCCCAGTCTTTCATTTCCTTCTATCGGAACTCAATCACCCCTTATAAACCTTAGTTTAAGCCTTATCCGCGCTTTAGGTCTTTATAGCATTGTTGCCGTATATATATAATAAACCCCTCTTTAACCTTTGGTTAATGCAAACTTAACCATAAACCCTCTATCGATGCTTTATTTCTATTATAACCCCTTTATCCTTTATAATGGTGGACTTATATATGAAACTTCACATATTCACGCTTAATCCTTTATAACTCATTTACAAAGGAAATATATGCAAAACATACCTTTCCGCCTTGGTACAGCCTCTACATAGTTCTCAAGGTTTCCCCTTTATCATTGTTCACAATTGGGTATCGGCTCCTCCGCGGGTTTTCAATAACATTGCTCTATCGCATCCGATATGAGATAGTGCACTACTAGATCTCAAATATTATTAACCGCGCCTCAATAGTTTATTGGGTTCACCTTTTCCATATGCCTTATCGCATTTCCTCCGAACTCCACATTACACAGGAAATACACGGAACGTTGCTCCAAAGCTTAAAGCTGGAACTCAAATGGAATTGAGTCCGCCTCTATAAGCTTTCGGGTCTGCGCCATTCAACCATTTCCGAAGCGATCCTCCTTCCTTCTACCGATATCCGATTAAATCAAGACCGTAGATCTAAATTCTGATCCAACAGTTGCGATTAAATCGCTATCGCTATTGCCATATAAAAAAGGGTCGTTCCAACCTTGTTCCAATAGCTTTGATTAAATCTTGACCGTTGATCTGGCGATCAATCCAACGGTCGAGATCCTTCCCTGTTCCAAAAGTCGCTTGACGGTCTTCCGCCGTTGATCTACACTTAGTAGATCCAATGGTCCATGATGACTTCAAATAGACAACAAGCACGAAGAATAACCGCTCGAAAAAGTGGTTTTCCCTCCCTGCTTCGCTACTACGTGTCGCGATATGTATGGAATTGGGTGACTAGCCTTCAATACCACTTATGGTTTTGAGGCTGCCGGTAATACCACTTCTACTGTTTAAAACCGCCGATGCGATATTAATTCCTTTGTCTTCACAATTTGATCCTGTCAGTTGATCGTAATGATCCAACGGCTGTCTGTGATCTTTCCATCCCGGATTTTTCATGTGTATCTCCTTCCACAGATGCACCCATTGTTGATCATTTGCATGACACACCAGATGTCAGTCCATCATCTGACAACGGAGAGGACCAATCATTCTTTGAACATCCACTTGAACATTCTTGCTTCTATCTACCCCTCTATGTGATTCATCAAATCATCAAGATGTCGACAAACATCCTGAGTTTTCTGATCTTGGTTGTCATGATCTCTTTACCTCATCATCTGATCACGATGTTGATTCACTCATTGTTAATCCATCTAAGCCACTGGTCTACAATGATCCGTCTATCAACAAAGTCAAAACTCCGTAGCCTGTTTAGGAACTTCAGCCCGAGCTGATGGTTATGTCAAGCCCTCGCTATCCTGAGGTTGGTTTCCCTTCTGATCAGGAAATTGTTCAGACATGCAAGGCTCCTCATCACACATTTTTATGCATTGAAGATCAATCTAACACTCGATTTCACTTCCTCCACACGAACTACACGATCCCATCGCTCATGCATTGCAGGAATATTAAACAGTAAGCACACTTGCACAACGTAAGTGGGCTACCCTTCTCATGTTTGCTTGCATGTCACAGTGAAGGGAATGCATACACTCAACATCTGCATGCAGTGTAGCACAACATCATGGCAAGTCCACGGAGTGCATGTCATGTGCTTTCACTCATTTTTGTTTTGTGGTCGCTTGTAAGCTTGGAGTGTATCTGTCTTCATTGTTGTATCTTTCACATTTGCTAGTTCACACAGTTGTGTTGTTCACGAACCATGCCTTCACCGACATGGGTCAACCAATGCGCCAATGGTTGCATTGGTAGTATCACTTTACGTGAGACGACCCATGCACTGTTAGCTTAGGAGTAGGAGTAGTGTTTGATTTTTGAGTTGTTTGCTTGCATGCATATTTGCTTTTTTCTTTGTGTTTTTGTTTTCTTTCTTGTTGGTTTTCTTACACACTCTTCTTTCACATTTTCTTATGCTTCTTGCTTTGATTTTTGGTTTGTTTTCTTGTTTATGTTTGTAGGTTAGTTTCGCATGGACCGTGTGCGACTCTTGAAACAAGCTAGGTAAAGTATAAGAGGACTTGTACAGCTATCAACATTTGGTTATTTGTTGTCCGCTCTCTTATGTAAGAACCTGTTGTCTTCATTCCATGATACATCAATGGAAAATACGTACGGTTCGAAGTGAACCTTGGTGAAAACACAACAGTTGCGCACTAACTAGTATCACCTACTCTAGTCGATTGTTTTGGGTCAACCCTTGTCAGCTCAGTCAAGTAGAGTAAGGTGAGGGCGAAAAACTTAACAAGCACGTTAAAGGTATATATAAACTACTTGTCTTAAAGAACAACCTCTTACGCTCTCAATAAGTCGGGATCCCTCTTCCACCTCTAAAATGAATAAGTGCTATGCATAGTTATGAAAATGAAAAATGAAAAAAGTGAAAAGTGAAAATTTTCAAAAAAAATGAAAATGAATACGGCAAAAAAAGAGAAAGGCTTCTTGTGCAAAGAGGTGATACAAGTAACTCCACTAGGGTACTCACCAGGCTCATTAGCAGTGGAGCGATTCTTGTGTTCCTGCGTGACTCCACCAGGGTACTGTCCAGGCTTGCTGGTAGTGGAGCAACACCAGAGATGAAACTAAAACTCTGACGACTATAGTGCTTGTGCACCAATATGCCCCTCATCCCCAATCGAAACAACTATGTTGCTTTGGCTTGGAATGTGTTTCAAATGACCAAGGGCTTGGCGGATGTGGAAACCAAGTCGAACAAAGAACTAAATAATACTTCTGGAGGTGTTAGACTTGCTTTTCATGAATAAGATCCATTCAGAGAGTTGGAGTTCTACCAGCGTGTCGCCAAGTGTTGTAGTGGCTACAACCACCCTCCAAAACTTTGCCTTAGCTTTGTTTTGGAGCGTCCCTACCGACCATCCTCAGCCGCATGTCTTGCACTATCAAGCACAGTAGCTTCAGCGGTTTCATAGAGTCTTGTCAGCCTGTGCATGCAAGTTTTTTCCACCTCCTTCATAGGTTTCTTTCTAGACTTAGTGTCAGTTACTGGTTGAGCAGCTCCCTCTAGGAATTGTGCAATTCTGGAGGGGAACCAACCTTCCCTCCAAATATTTCACAAACCTAGTTGGGCTCCAGAATCACGCAATTCTTCTTGACAATCTTCCTCTCAAAAATTGCGCAATTCATCCCAGAACAACTGCTCAGCCCATAAATTATGCAATTCTAGGCAGCAATCACCTGCTACTCCCAGAAATTGTGCAATCCCTCTCGGATAGCCAGCCCAATAATTAGCATAAATTACAAAAATCCATCCAGGTATGCTGCTGGGCTCAGAAATTGCGAGATACAACCAGTCAGGCTTCCTTGAGAAAATTGTGAGGTTTGACCCAGTGCAGTTGTTCAGCTCGGAAATTGCGAGATGTAGTCAAACAAGCTTCCTTGAAAAAATTGTGAGGTCTGACCCAGGACAGCTGCTCAGCTGAGAAATTGCGCAATCCTGGGAGACAGTCACCTATTCCTCCTAGAATTTGCAGAATCCCTCTAGGACAACCATCTCTGCTCAGCCCAGAAACTGTGCAGATTTTCATCCCGGGCTCGCAGACTGATGCATGTGCCTTTAGGTTGATCGGTTCCCTCCGGGATCGAGCAAAACTGATTTGCATGCATGGACTACTTTTCCCAAGGCAGCATGCAAAGGCATCCCTTGATTCAGGGATCTATTTTTAGTAGCTGGAGGTTACATGCTAGGCTCATTTCAGAAACCTCCCACCAATTGTCACTTTTCCTAGATTTGTGGCATGCGCGTCCCAACCTTAATTTTATCAAAACTCATCAACTGGACACTGCAAAGCTCATTCCTCATATCGACCATGTAGTCTGACATCCCACATTGCATCTAGGAGACGTCGGCACATTCAGCTCAATTGTTTTGGGGTAAGCCCATTTTTCATGTATTGCACTACGTTTCTGTCACTTTTTGTGTTTCACTTTGTGTGAGTGTTGTCTGCTTGATTTCAGTGAGCGCCTGTTGTTGTTTTGATGTATGTTAGCTTGTAGAAGCATCGTTTTAGTTTTCGTTCGCATCTCACTGCTGTCGCATGCATGACATTGTTTTTGCACCGATGGTCACCATTGCTACGACTCGCTTCACACACATGCATTCTTTCCCACTTTCTGAATCCTGCACTTAACATTTGCATCCATGATAATTCACTCTTGTTTACACTCAGTATCACCATGCATTCAAACTTCTCATGTTTTCAGTCGCCCATTAGCCAACCTGAGCTACCGTGCCCTGCTAGCACTGCACATTTCCGAAAGTGAAGGCTCTGCCTTCCCTCTAGAAATAGTGCAAGTTTGGTTGAGCACTGACCTCCAGGCTTGCATTGCACAATTCTTGGAGGTAGTGTCCTGCTGGCCCCATAAATTGTGCGATGCATTTTGCTGGTTGTATGTCATTATTGAATGAAATTTTGCATTGCGCAATTTTAGTCCTTAGTAGGCCAGGTTGGACTATGCATTGTGTAGTTCCAGTAGTCAGTCAACCTCCCGACATCATGGATTATGCCTTAAGCAGTTTTGGCAGTCAGTCTCCTGACCTCCCAGCGGAAATTGTGCAACCTTCACGATCAATCACACAGGTATGTTGCAATTCAGTCCTCATGTTTGTTTTGGTTTTCGATTGAAAAATTTCTTGACATGAGTGTTGCTATGTCTCTAGGTATCATAGGTGTTCATCTTCCTCTTAGCAACACAGGTACAATGGTTTTCTAGGAGAGCAGAGTCGAAGACACCGTTCATAGCACACTTGGGGATGCAGTCGATCAAGTGTCTATGAACTTGCCTATCCACAAAGACATCAAGTTGTTCATGGACAAGGATATCAAGGTGAATGGCAATGACATCACAACAAGAAGCAACATCAGCAGCAGTAGAAGGCATCACACCTGCACGTGAAGAATGAAAGAGGAGTGTTGCTGACAACATAGAGGCAAAGCAAAGCCGCAAGTTCAAAGTAGATCCACTTATGGCAAAAGCAGCTTTGGAGATTGAGGCTACGAGGTGATGACGTGACATGAAGATCACGCGAAGGCAGAGAGAGAAACATAGAAGGAGTTGCATGTGCTAAAGCAACAACTCAAGAAAGAACAGGAGCTTCATAGACGAGAGAATGAGTTGCAGTAGGAACAGGTACAACAAGGGGCGCAACATGCATAAACGGATGAAACTGCACCTATACAAGTTATAGATCCATCCTAGAAGCTGGCATAGAGCAGACAAGGTGAGTAGTGTTGTTGATTGCATGCAAGGGAATTCAGCAGCATGCCTGTCATTGTCATACACATGCAATCCCACCCATTTGGCACACTCACCAAGGCGAAGACAAGAAGAAAGTTCGACTGGAACTGAACATGTACTTCGACAAGTTGATGCACATGGTCACCAACACTCACTTGGAGATTAGCACAAACACTATGCATCAGTATGTTGCTAGTCCAACCACCCTCAAGACGATGATGTGCATGCTATCAAACGAGTTGGACAGAGGGGTCATATTAATGTACCTGGATGCCATGGAGGCAAGAGTTCACTTTCAGTAGGATGTCACCATTGAGCACATGGACACCATCATGGACGACCAAGTTTGGCATCAGTTTTCCACCATCGATCATCACAAGGATGTCAAAGAGTTGGTCTCACCACAACGATGTGAGTGTTAGTGATGTCTTGCATGGCTTGCTCAAGCCATTTTGTCTCACATGGGTACATGTGCATATTGTATGTAATGTCTTGTCAAGTGGAAGTTCAAGTGTCGATAGTTGCATGTAACAGACATAGAGTAGTTGAAGCGTCATGAGGATAGATGAATGGTCACAAAGGGGAATGTCAAGGGTCACCCCACAGTTTGCTATAAATAGAACCTCATAAATCATTGTACATGCTTTTGTTCAGCCAAGCTTCCAATAGGCATATCTTAGAGAGAGATTGGACAACATTGTAACAAACCTTGGCTTCTCCACTGTGCAAAGCTAATATATCTCTTTGGAGGAGCAATTGGTTGTGATTGTAACGTTCCGCTATCGGAACTAGTTGTTGGACATGGATATATTGTATGATCGGAACTTACACTTCTTAATATAACAAAGCCATCACGTTTCATGCATATGTCGTATTGTATTCCAACTATCGTGTTTATTCTAAATGATATATGTGTTTGTTTGCTTACGCATTCATGTATGGACTATTCTATATAAGTATGTATGAATCTTACTGAAATGTGTTGATTGGTTTAACCATCATTTGGATTGCTTGCTAACTTGCTTTCCAGTTTGTAATGCATCTTTTCTCGTGTGTTCCCTTCCAAGCCGTGTACTATCACAGGTTTCCAAGGGGCGCACTCACCTCGCTTTCTGTGTGCTATAACCGTTCATGCACCTTCCTTGACTTGCCGCAACTGTCACACCCTTACTACCAACGAGGACATCTTACTTGCCTCTATGCGAAATAGCGGTCAAGGCGATACCGTACGACCCATTGCTATGACTCCCACACTAAACGGTCTGAGGTCTAATTGGGACTTCTTACTGGGAAGATCCCCTGAGATGCTGGCAGGTCTAATACCGTCAACATGACTATTGATGAAGAAAAAGTTCCTCTCTTAGTGAATGGACATCGACTCACAATCTATCATAAGCCAATGACAAAGGAGGAATTTGTAAAGATTTTCCAGAACAACTCTGATTTGAAGTTGGTCAAGAAGAAATCTTCTTCTTCTCCACCTTAAAAACTTTCTTTTTCATATAAAAATAATAATAATAATAATAAAACATGAAAACCAACAATTGTTGGCATGTTTATGCAGAAAATTCAAGGTGAAAAGCAAGAATTCTTGGCATCTTAAATTTTCTTTATATCCCATTTTCTAGAGTTCCATTTTCTTTCATCCCTTTCTTTTAAAAATAAATGGCTATAGAATTTATGATTTTCTACAGCCCTGACAAATTTATGCATCCTATTTGACAGAAACTTCTGATGATATAATTGAAGGAATGATTGACTCCCTCCACTGCAAGGTACCTGAAGACAACATAAAAAAGGGCAACCAAAGGTTAGCAAGCAAACAATTTCAAGGTATGCACTTCTTTAATTTAATAATACGAATCAAAGCATTAGATATATGAATTATAAATACATGATATTACCGAAAATCAAAATCATTATTACTAAGAGTGATAATGTCATGTCAAATCGAGTATAATCTAAAATTCACTCCCTGTGATCATAACTCATATTTCGACTCATATCCCGATCCATTGATCCGATTGCCTAAAACATAAACATGAATGCTCATGAAGAAGAATAAAATGGATGGTGTTCATTATAGTCAATTAGTAATCTAGAAGTATCACTTATTAGCCACTGGTATCATAGAATTAGAAAGTGATTTCGAGTCATAATATCAAGTGTTAAAGAGAATCATCTATGTGCTAAGTAAGTACAATTTGATATTGTAATATGTATTTTATATATTTTGGATGAGTAAATTATTGTCCCTTAAAACTAACATGATATAGTTTTGCTTTGTTGAGTAATCTATCAAATGCTTGAGTTAGCACAACTTTCTTATTGTTGTAATGAACTATTACAAATCATTTCACAATAAGGAAATACACATACCTCATTTCTCAATGTTGAGAAAACTTAAAAATAACATAACAAATTATTTTTTATTAACAAAAAGTGTTATATGCATTCTTTCACAGCGCCCAAAAAGGTATAATAATATGTTGTGATTTGTAATTCATAGATGTAATATCGAGATGATGATAAATATCGTTGAATGCAACTTTTTTTATAATATTTATGTTTTTATTGTTATTTATAACCAAATCAAAACTTTTATAATTATAAGAATTTGCGTTGTGGATGCAATTGTTACAACAAAAGAAAGGTTATTCCAGGTAACTGACCCACACACATTACTGTCCTTGGAATGTCTATTGGATAAAAAAGATTGACTTCTTTGATATCTAAACCATTATGCCTACATGCATAAATGCACTAAAATACTTGCAAAATTTGACAAAATTGACAACTTATACTAGCTGACAGGAGGTGTGATTACATCTTTGAGCATTTTTCACAAATTGTGTGACACCGCTTTCATTACCTCAAATTTTATTATAATTATGAGATATCAACATTGATGTTATGATGTCAAACGCTTTTGCATGATGTAATGTTTATTTTATTAATAAAATGTTATAGTTGAAGAAAAAGGACAACCAACATATTATGATACCTTGGGGAGGGGGAAAACTTGACTTAAGAGGAAAAATATACCTTGGTTGAATAATTCTTTTAATGTGATGGTTGGGAAGATGAAGAGTCAAGGTGTGTTTATAAAAATGAAAGAGAAAAGCCATTGAGGAGCTTTTATTATTGCCTTCTTATTCTAAGAATTAATCCATTATGCTTCTCATACACTCATTTTTTCCCTCTCACTCAAAAATTCGAATTGGCATGAGAATTCATGACAACTTGTGTAACAATAATTGAATGTGTTGTAGTGTTTTTTGCTTGGATTGCACCACCTAAGGACTAGGAGTTGCCCTATTTGAGTGTGTCAGATCATTGAAGAAGGAAGGGTTGATAAATTACAAAGATTAGAGAAGGATTCCCTTGTGCTATTCAAACATGCATTTTCATTTGTGAACGTCTATGGGCTTGGTCAAGGAACAAAAATGTTGATCTCTAAGATTCTTTCCTGTGTAGAGGGGAGAGTGGCCTTCACTTTTTTGTTAAATCTAATTCGAAAATCATGCGCTAAATCGCTAGGTTTAGTTTTTCCCTCAAGGAATTAATATTTGGCTCAGGGTGGCCAACTATGAGAAAAATTGCATCATAGTTGAGCCTATGGTTGGGTGGAGAGTGGCTCACCCTTATTCAGTTCCATATTGCAAAAAAGTTGACTCAAGATAAGTATCTCTTATGCATGATTATTTAATTTCTATTTTCAACAAGTTTATATGTACATACATTTCTTGTTCAACAAATTTATCATGGTTGTAGCTTTTCATATATATTAAATTTTGTAATAATAGTGGTTGAGGAAGATAGGCTTCCTAAATTCTTTTTTAAACAACTTATGTTGGAATTTTTGTTATAACTTTTCTTCTCGAAGGTTCTAAAAGCCGACACTTGGACCATAGTGAGGGGAAACCCTGTTGATCCTCTAGTCCAATTTTTTAGATCTCAAGTTGTGAAATTTTAGGAGATATGATCAAATGATGTTGGGCTTCCTAAATGCATCTTTAAATAGGTCATGTTGGCATTTATGTTATAAAATTTCTTCTGGGAGGTTCTTTAAGCTGAAACTTGGATCACAGTGAGGGGAAATCCCACTATTCATTTGGTCCAACTTTCAGATCTTAGGTCGTGACATTATTAGGAGATATGCTCAGAGGAATTCGAGCTTCTTGTGTGCTCCTAACATCATGCATCAAACAAGTCATGTTGGCATTTCTTCTATAATTTTTCTTTTGGGAGGTTCTAGAAGCTAAAACTTGGACCATAGCGAGGGGAAATCCCATTGATCAACTAGTTCAACTTTCGAATTTGGGTCTCGATATTTTAGGAGATATGATCAGAGGAAGTTGATCCTCTTGGATGCTCCTAAAATCATGCATCAAACATGTCATGTTGGCATTTCTACTATAACTATTCATTTGGGAGGTCCTAGATGTTGAAACTTGGACCATAGTAAGGGGAAATCCCATTGATCATCTGGTTCGTTTTCAAAAGTTGAACTGTTATAAGTTAAGAGATATGCCTTGTAGAAAAACCTGTAGATCCATAAGCTCATGTAATCTACTAAAACAAGAGATAAGAATCTACTTATACTCTTTACAGCGGAAGCCCATAAACATCGAGCAAACAATAATCAATACAGGAAGAGAATCAAAGACACATAACACAATAAATATCCAAAGAAAGCCACAACTCAAAACCCCACTATTTGTCTTGTATTAATTTGGAAAATCAAGATGAAATTACAATGCTTGTTCTCTCTAGAACAATCCCAACACTCAGCAAATTCAATATCCAACTCATAAGCAAGCTCAAGGCCAAAGATTAACCTCTTCACAAGCTCTCCAAGTCTCTATTCCAATGTGTAATTCCTATGAAGGATAACTTGTATTTAAAGGGAAATAAAGCCTCTAAAAATAGCGCAATCCCTCAAGGATCAGTTCCTGAATGCATGCACTATCAATGCAACTCAAAAAAATCTAAAACAAATAGTACATTTTCCCTGCACTCTAGTCTCAACTAGGTTTGTCTCAGAATCAACATGCATGAGTTTTTGATGGTGGAATCTTCAGTTAACTAGAGTAGCACTAATTAGGTCACTAGCATCCCAACTGACTGTTTACTCACTATTAGTTCCTGAAATTGATTAGAACTAATTTAACTGGACTTAACTCAATAAATTGAGTTAACTAATTACAACTCATTCATAACTCATCCTGAACTCCTATAAGTTAGGGAGAACATATACATGTCTTCTAAAAGACTTCCAATTCGAATTTCCTAAATTAATTAAGTTAATTAAACTTAATTAATTATTTTCAAATTTCTATGAGAAAATAATTCTATTTTAATTCACAGTTTAATTCAAGGACAGATTAAACTGGAATTTCTTGTTGCCATTTCTCAACACTCCCTCTCAACAAGAAAGGGATTATCCACTACCCCGATCCTGTCTTTGTGAAAGTTGAATTTACATCTTGGCAACGACTTTGTTAAGATGTCAACATCTTACTCCTTCGTGGGAATGTAATCTAACAACATGATCCACCTCAATACACAATCTCTGAGATGATGATATCGGATATCTATATGCTTGGACTCATCATGAAAAACAAGATTTTCAAAGAGTTTGATACAACTCTGATTATCAAAAAAAATCATTGTCGGATCAATTTGCTGACCAAACAAACCAACCAGGATCTTCCTCATTCAGATAGCCTCACATGTTGCTTGAATTGCAACCATGTACTCTGCCTCTGCCGAACTGAGTGCAACAAATCTTTGTTTCCTGCTGTACTAAGAAACTGCAGCTGACCAAATACTAAAGATCCCTCCTGATGTGCTCTTCCTATCAGATGGACTCCCCGCTCAATCTGCATTGGTGAAACCTTGAAGCTTCACTCCCTTTGTTTTTTTATACCACAACCCAAACTGAGTAGTGCCTCGAGGTATCTCAATACATGCTTTTCCGCCTTCAATATAGCTTGGTAGGCCTAACCATCGCTTGACTAAGTTGGTTAACTGCATAACACATATTATTGAAGTTTCTAAGTCTAACAAGTAGAAACCCTCCATGTACTTTCTGATTTATTCCTTCCTACTTGTTCTGATTAATTCACAAGTTATTTACCATGTAAATACTGAAAATAGACACAAGTACATGCTCAACACATTACAGATCATCAACTAAAGGAAATAGAAACAAGCATACAAATGACATTGTTATTTTTGGACTCATGTCCCCGGAAAAACCCAATGTGGGAAAACCGGTGAAACTATCTAAGGGTTTGATTTATTAAGCAGTTTCAGAATACAATCTGGGTGCCAAATCTGGCTCACCCAACAGAGAAAAATCTCGGCAGTAATACCTCTCCTTTGGAGACAGATGCTCTAGCTGAAACCCTGGATAAACACTTCGGCAGCTCCTCAGCTCCAATCTTCCCTATGAAAAACCCCAACGTCAGCCTCTAGGGACTGTGTCAGCCTCTTTTTCCCTCTGCGTTAACTTTCCCGGTAGTTCCGACTTCTGCCCTCTGTGTCAACTTTCCCAGCAGTTCCGGCAGTTCCCAAAAGTTTCAGTTGTTCTCGGCAGTTTCCGCTTCTGCCCTCTACATCAGCTTTCCCAATAGTTCCAGATTTTTCCCTCTACGTCAGCTTTCCCGGCAGTTCTGGTAGTTCCTGACAGTTCCGACTGTTCTTGGCAGTTTTGACTTCTACCCTTTGTGTCATTTTTCCCGGTAGTTCCGACTTCTGCCCTCTGCGTCAGCTTTCCTGGTTGTTGCGCTGATCGTCCCCACACTATTTTTGCCTCTCTGTTTCTGTATTCACTACCCCTCATCTGCAACTCCAAATCACTCTCTCAACTCTCTCAACAAACCCAGCCCTAGAAAGCCGAAATATTGATCTCTTGGTGTGTTCTCCAAGTGACCCTCAAGCCTCCTCTTATACTTTTCTCGTTGACATATCAACGATAGAGATTAAGTCCCTAATCAATGACTAAGATTAGATCTGGCTTGATCCATGACTTTTGGACCATTCTAACACAGTTTTATATTAATTCACATTAATATTATAATTTCCCTAAGTTTAGACTTAGGGACTCCATTAAAAATATTAATTATTTTAATATCTCCCAAACAGTTTAGAATCTGCCCAAACCCTTTTTGGGTATTGGAGATCTCATGTGCCTTAGCATCTCCACCAAATTTTGTGGCTAGAGCACATACGATGCTACCCCAAATCAACACTCCCTCTTAGCGAGGATTGTGCTCTAGCAATACTCCTCACTGAGTATTACTCTGATCATCTGGCATCGATCCCTAATGCTAGGCCTGTTGCCCATCATCTGTACTATTGCATCCCGTACTACCACCCATGGCTTTGCCACTGCCATTGTTGCATCTGTACAACATTTCCCCTTGCATCTGCGTTGCTGCCCATGGCCCTGCCACTGCCACTACTGCGTCTGCACTACATCCCCTCTCATCATGGTGCATCGTGTTGTCCATAGCACCGCCACTGCTTACTGCTACACTGCAACTCAGTTACTGAGAAGTAAGTATCTAATCTCCCAACTCTGACATCTTTGTCAGGCTAGAGACACTCCCGATGTTGAAGCTCCCTCTGTCACTCAAGTGCTCTCTCTCTGACCTCTGCGCTGCTGCAACAACTCCCTGCATCTTACACTATTGCACACCTCTGTGTGTCATCTTGCATTGGTGCAACACTCTCGTCCCTCTCGCACTATTGCAGCCTGCTAGCCTCGTGTTGTCCTGGGAATCTTGCACTGTAGCTCTCCCTGTCGCTCCATCCTCATCTATTTCTACCAACATTCGCCAGTCCTACTACTCCTCTTCAAGGCTCCCGTAGCCAGGTATAATCCAAGAGGTTGGGTACCTTGAGGATCCTGCCCCTCATCTTCTGTAGTCCTCCTGACTACAGTTCGATGTCTCCCCACTTTCGCTCAAGTGGTGTGTGTGCACTCATGGTACAGACATCGTCTGTCTCCACTTCCTTCTTTGCCCTTGCTGGCACTGCCTTGGTCTCGGAAGCCTCTCCCTTGCTCTTCTTCCTCGGACATCAGGTCGCATAATGACCCAGCTCCCCACAGTGGAAGCATTTGACCTTGGAGAGGTCCTTCTTCTTCCGCTTTTCTTGCTTACCCTCATATGATAGGGCAACATCCACCTCCTCCTCCTTCTTGATTATGATCCCCTTGTTGCTGCTTCCTGTCTTGGTCACCCTCCTGATCTCTTCTTGGCGAAGAGCTGCCCACATTTCCTCCCAATCTAGAAGGGTCTCCCTGCCCAGTATGCTCTAGACAAACACCTCCCAGTCTTCTGATATTGCATTAAGGGTTGCTCTCACCATCAACTCTAGATCTAGTGTGGCCCCTATCGAAGTCAGTTGATCTTAGATCTCCTTCAATCGATTAAGGAAGGTGTCGATCTGTTCTCCCTTCTGCATCTGGTATGACCACAACTGATTTTCTAGGAGCATCTTCCTCTGCATGGAAGTATGCTGATACAAATTGGTCAGGACCTTCCACATCTCCTGTGCTATATTCTTCTCAGCAATATGTGGTACTATATGATCCTTGACCACGTCAAGAACGATACTCTTGGCCCTCGAAATTGCTTCCTCATACCTGTCATTGTCAACTGGGTCAAATGGGGCTGCTATCGTCTTCAAGGCGAAGTGCTTGACACGATTGTTGTCAAGTACAAATAAGATTCTAGCCTTCCAGACTACGGAGTTCGAGACTCCGTCCAGTCTGTCCTGGTCTCTTACTCTGTGTAGTGCCATTCTGCTTCTCTTATACTTCCCTCTTGGAAGTTCTCAATGTGACTCCATCTGAGCATCGATTTCCCTCTTGGAAATCCTTCTGTCGATGTCGAGATGCCCCCTACTCTGATCGTTCGTGCAACCGCACCACTGATCCAGATTTCTCGGCCAGAAACCCTTGGTAGCAACTCCCTCCTCCTTGGCCTTGCCCTATTAGGTATTGTTCTGACAATAGTACCCCACCAACTCCACTTTGCAACTTATCCACAACCTCCTAAACCCCAACAGGCTGAAGGTGAGAGCTCCTAGGCTTTGCGCAGTCCCAACATCGACAAACTAGCTCCCTAAGCCAACTGTGTCAGCCCTCCTGGCCTTTGCATGGCTCTGCATGAGCTTGTCTTTGCCTCCCTCAGCCTTTGTGCAGCCTCTTCTTGGCCCGAACTTGATGACGCAAGCACTGTGTTACCCCTTCCTTGTTGTTTTGCTGCTAGGAACAACTTGTGTCACTTGGGATAACTGTTTTTTTTTGCTGCTGCTCTGCTCCGCTGATGTCCTTAGTTCTCCTGTGATCTGTAACCACGCTTTGATACCATGTTGAAGTTTCTAAGTCTAACAGTTAGAAACCCTCCATGTACTTTCTGATTTATTCATTCCTACTTGTTCTGATTAATTAACAAGTTATTTACCATGTAAATATTGAAAATAAACACAAGTACATGCTCAACACATTACAGATCATCAACTGAAGGAAACATAAACAAGCACACAAATGACCGTTATTTTTGGACTAATGTCCCCGGAAAAACCCAATGTGGTAAAAATCGGTGCAACTATCTGAGGGTTTGATTTATTAAGCAGTTTCATAATACAATCTCGGTGCCAAATCTGGCTCACCTAATAGAGAAAAATCTCGGCAGTAGTACCTCTCCTTTGAAGACAGATGCTCTGGCTGAAACCCCGGATAAACACTTTAGCAGCTCCTCAGGTCCAATCTTCCCTATGAAAAACCCCAGCGTCAACCTTTAGGGATTGTGTCAGCCTCTTCTACCCTTTGCTTCATCTTTCTCGATAGTTCCCAGCAATTCCAGCTTCTACCCTTTGCGTCAGATTTCTCGGCAATTCCTGGTAGTTCCAACTATTCCCGATAGTTCTGACTTCTGCCCTCTGTGTCAACCTTCCCGGTAGTTCTGACTTCTGCCATCTGCATCGGCTTTCCCTGTAGTTTCAGCTTCTACCCTCTGCGTCAGCTTTCCTGGCTACTGCGTTGATCCTCCTAGCACTATCTCTGCCTCTCTGCTTTTGTATTTACTGCCCCTCAATTGCAACTCCAGATCACTCTCTCAACTTTCTCAGCAAACCCAACCTGAGAAAGTCGAACTCTTGATATCTTGGTGCGTTCTTCAAGTGACCCTGAAGCCTCCTCTTATACTTTTCTCGTTGACAGATCAACGACGAAGATTAAGTCCCTAATCAACGGCTAAGATTAGATCTGGCTTGATCCATGACTTTTGGACCATTCTAACACAGTTTTATATTAATTCACATTAATATTTTAATTTCCCAAGTTTAGATTTAGGGACTCCATTAAAATTATTAATATCTCCTAAACTGTTTAGAATCTGCCCAAACCCTTTCTAGGTATTGGTGATCTCATGTGCCTTAGCCTCTCCACCAAATTTCATGGCTAGAGCACATCTGATGCTACCCCAAATCAACACATATCTGGTCGTGTGTTCACTAAATACATGAGTGAACCCACAAGCTTCTTGTAAACAGTAGCTTCCACTACCTCTCCTGAAGTAGCATCCTCCTTCCTCTAGTTACCAGCTAGAGGAGTCTCCATGGGTTTACTATTCTCCATGTGGAATATCTTGAGTATCTCATTGGGATACTTGCCTTGAGAAACAAACAACTCCCCATCTCCTTTCCATACCTCCATTCCAAGAAAGTAATGCATGAGCCCCATGTCCTTCATCTCAAACTCTTGCAAGGTCCTCCTTGCAAGATTTGATGAGCTTCTCATCACTTGTCAATATGAGATCATCTACATAAAGTACAATGATCAAAAGCTTACCTTCCACCACTATGTGATACAGGTTCGCATTTGCTTCGCTCTTCGTGAAGCCCAACCCAGTGAAGTAACTATCTATCCTGGTGTACCAAGAGTAGGGTGCTTGCTTCAGCCCATACAACGCTCTCTTAAGTCAGTACACATGTGACTCACTATCCAAGGTTTCAAAACCTTCGGGCTGCTCTATGCACACCTCTTTCTCAATCATGCCATTAAGGAAGGCAGTCTTCAGGTCCATCTAATGGATACTCCAACCCATCTGTGCAGATATTGCCAAAATAGATCTCATAGATGAGTACCTTGCAACAGGAGCAAAGGTCTCATCATAGTCAATCCCCTCAACCTGTCAAAAGCCACAGGCCACAAATTTGGCTTTATGCTTCTCAACACTACCATCTACAACTTGCTTTACCTTGTAAAGCCAATGGGATCTCACAACTAACTTGTCCTTTGGTCTCAGGACCACATCTCAAACATTGTTTCGAACTATGGAGTCATACTCCTCCACCATCACATCAACCCAAACTGGCTATTACACTGATTCCTGAAAGGAAGATGGCTCTATCACAACACATGCACCCATAAGTGCCATGTATCTAGTGTACTTCTCTAGTGACCTCCTCTGTCTGCGCCGAGAAGAGGGTGCTCCCACATTCTCCCGTGCATCAAGCCTCTCTAGCGCACTTTCTTCCCTCTCTAGAAGTCTATGCCTGAGTGGATGTCTCAACTCCCAGAACCTCTGCATTTAGCTACTCCACATCAATTTGAGGCTCCTCATCTTAGGAACTAAAAGTTTCTCCTCCGCATGTAGCTCAAGCTCCCTCTCAAGGGATACTCACATGGCCTTCTCCTCATCAAACTTGACATCCTTGCAAACCACTGTCATCCGACTGGTTTGCATGTACACCCAATAGTTGTGGGGAGTATCAGTGTACCCCACAAAGATCCCCAACTCTGTTGTTGGATCAAGCTTCTTCCGTGCATCTTTGGTCACGTGGCAATAAACCGATGACCCAAAATTCCTTAAGTGACCAACATCTGGCCTCTTACCGAAATAAGCTTCCTTTAGTGTTTTACTCTCAAGTATTCGATGTAGACTATGGTTATGAACATAAACCACTGTGTTGCATGCCTTAGCCCACAAGTGTAGTGGTAGGCCCTGATCATGCAACATCGCCCTTGCTACCCCTACTATGCTCCTATTCTTCCTCTCAACATTCTGTTGAGGGTTATGAGGTGCCGTCAACTCTTGTTTAATCCCTTCCACTACACAGAAGTTCTTAAACTCATTGGAGACATATTCTCCACTGTTATCACTTCGTAGAGCTTTAACCTTCTTGCCTGACTCTTTATCGACCAATGCTTTGAATTCGCAAAACTTTGTGAATGTCTGATCCTTTCTCTGCATGGAAGATATCCAGTATTTACGAGAATAGTCATCTACAAATATAACATAATATCTGTGTTTGGTGATGGGTATTGTCGAGAATGGTCCACACACATCTGAATAGACTCTCTCTAGAATAGACTCTGCTTGACTATCTCTTTCTCCAAAGGAAGACTTGGTGTATTTTCCTAAAGTATAACCCTTGAATGTATCGACTTGCTCAAGCATACCTTTGGGAAGATCGATAGATATTTGTTGCAATATCTTCAAAGGCCCATGATACAAGTGGCCCAATCGCCTGTGCCCCAACTCGTCGACATCTCGGCTCAACATCTTTTCCACTTTTGAACTCAAAGCAACACAATCCTCTACCTCTATCTTATAGAGATTTTGAACTCCAATCCCTATCTTCTTTACTTGACCCGTGGCTATGTGTCGAAGGAACGCCTTTCCTTTCAAAAAGATCACATCATAGCATCTATCCTCAAGCATGGCAACAAATACCAAGTTCTTCGCTAGTATAGGTACATGCATAACATTCTTCAAGGTGAGTGGAGCCGCATGCTCCCTCTGAAAAGTAATAGTGCCCACACCAGTAACACTATACTTACCATCATCACCCATCTCGATATGCATCTTGAGATATTTCTCCTCCAGTTCACTGAATAACTCTTTGTCGCCAGTCATGTGGAAAGAAGCTCCACTGTCTAAGTACCAGACACTTCCCATCATTGAAGACACCATGCATGCAATGAGGGAAAAATCCAATTCGAATTGGGAGGCCAAAGCCTCACCCGCCGCTCCTCTTCAGGACTTCTTCAATGGACAATTTGTAGCAAAGTGACCCATCTTGTGACAATGAAAGCATTTAACTTTCGTCGTGTCCTTCTTCTTACCTCCATGATAAGAATTTGATTTTGAACAAGAAATTTTACCTTTCCCCTTCCTTACCTTAATTGCTAAGGCACAATTCTCTTCATCATCAGTCTTTGATGAAGAGCCATCCCTGGTGTTCCTCCTGATCTCATCCTGCATCAAATCTGACCAGAGTCATTCCTAATTTGGCAGCTTCTCCTAACCATTAAAAAAGTCTTGATAACTATGCCAACTCTTTGGGATTCCAAGAAGAGAAATGGTCACCATATCCTCCTCGGAAACTGTGATTCCAACACTTCCAAGTTCATCCCGACATTGAGTGAACTTGGTCAAATACTTTGGAATCATCTCGCCTTTCTCCATCTTGATTTTACGAAGTTTATCCTTCTGTGCCAACTTCCTTTGATCACTGCTATTTTGATACAAGTCCGTCAATGTTTTCCACATAACATGCAGAGTTTCCTTGCCATGGAGACTCAAGACAATGTGGTCTTGAACTCCCTCAAGGATTATCTGCCTTGCCTTCACCACACACTTCTTCCATTCGGTCAAGTTCAGTGCATCCGTAGCTACTGGCTTGGGGACTTCTTGATCAATGAATTCCTTCAAGCCATTATCTTCTAACACAACCTCCATCCTGTCCCTCCAGGCTATAAAATTTGAGTTGCCTTCCAAGGCATACTCAAGCCTCAACCCATGGAATGTCATCTGTCGATCCTGAAGTATGTATGCAAATTCGACTTTCACCTGTAACCCAAAAACTCAAAACTTCGAAATCTCCTCTAAAGAGTTGATTTTAAATCAGCGATATCTCCCTCATCTAAACTCTGATTCAGCCATTTTTTTTTTTGAATTTGGGTATCTTTTCCCAAGGAATCCAAATATGCAATTTGTTTATGAAAATTTTGCACAAAAATTCTCAAAACTTCTTTGTAAACTCTCAGCCCAAAAAAAATCTTGCTCGATACCATGTAGAAAAGGCTGTAGATTAACAAGCTCATGTAATCTACTAAAACAAGAGATAAGAATCTACTTCTACTCTTTACAGTGGAAGCCCATAAAAATCAAGCAAATAATAATCAGTAGAGGAAGAGAATCAAAGGCACATAACACAATAAATATCCAGGGAAAGCCACAACTCAAAACCCCACTATCTGTTTTGTATTAATCTGGAAAATCAAGATGAAATTACAATGCTTGTTCTCTCTAGAACAATCCCAGCACTCAAAAAATTCAATATCCAACTCATAAGAGATCTCAAGGCCAAAGATTAGCCTCTTCACAAGCTCTGCAAGTCTCTATTCCAATGTGTAATTCCTATGAATGATAGCTTGTATTTAAAGGAAAATAAAGCCTCTAAAAATAGCACAATCCCTCAAGGATCAGTTCCTGAATGCATGCACTATCAGTGTAAGTCAGGAAAATCTAAAACAAATAGTACACTGTCCCTGCACTCTAGTCTTAATTGGGTCTTTCTCATAATCAACATGCATGAGTTTCTGATGGTGGAATCTTCAGTTAACTAGAGTAGCACTAATTAGTTCACTAGTGTCCCAACTGACTGTTTACTCACTATTAGTTCCTGAAACTGATTGGAACTAATTTAATTGGACTTAACTCAATAAATTGAGTTAACTAATTACAACTCATTCACAACTCATCCTGAACTCCTATAAGTTAGGGAGAACATATACATGTCTTCTAAAAGACTTCCAATTCAAATTTTCTAAATTAATTAAGTTAGCTTAATTAATTATTTTCAAATTGCTATGAGAAAAGAATTCTATTTTAATTCAAAATTTAATTCAAGGACAAATTAAAGTGGAATTTCTTGTTGCCATTTCTCAACACTAAGGAAGTTATTATATTAGTTTGCATGCAAAGTGTTTGAAGAAATGCCTAAATGGTTTAATGATTCATCGCATACAAATCGTTTGATGAAATGCCCCAATGAAAATGTTGTTTTATGGATGGGGATATTATTGTTTATGTTAGCATTGTTGTATGATAGTAATGTTGTAGTTGATCTATGTCTATTTGCATGTAAAGCATTCGAAGAAATGTGATAAAGGTGTTTTATTATAATTTGCATACACACTATTTGATAAAATACGTCAAAGACAGAAATCAAAAGTTGCATGATTGAGTGATATATTTTAATTATTATGTTACAAGTGGAATAAGAACAATGTTTCTTATTTG
Organism: Pinus taeda; assembly: GCA_000404065.3. NCBI lineage: Eukaryota > Viridiplantae > Streptophyta > Pinopsida > Pinales > Pinaceae > Pinus > Pinus taeda. The sequence goes on along the minus strand of APFE031253688.1, from coordinate 362,667 downwards.
ATTTCATATACAGTATTTGAAAAAATGTCTACAATAAAAAAGCTACTTAATTGGTTGTGTACGAAGTATTTGAAGAAAGATTTATATGTAAAGTGTTTAACAAAATGTATGAAAGATGAAAATCGAGTTTTTGCAAGTGTGGTTAGGATAAATTTAGTAGGGATATGTGACAAAGTGGCATTAGAGCTTATTTTCAAGCTAGTAAAAAGAAAAAGAAAAATTTGGGTACCTTGTAACCTCTGTAAGTCATTGAGGGAACTGGGTATGTGAAAATTTGATACAAAAACAAAGCATAATCAAGAATTAATCAAAATGCAGCCCCAATAAAGCAAAGGAATTTAGAATTGTGGGGAGTTGGTTTTTTTTTTGGTCTTTCCTACCTCTTGTTAAAGGAGGGGAGGGATGTGAGTTTTTCATTAACACTTATGAAAAGGATGGATAAGAGGGGGCATTATAATCAACAACAATGTTTGCAGGTGTAATATCACCTTCCTTCTTTTTTTCCTTTTTCGTTGGTGCGGTTTTTTTCACTAAGGCCTTACCTTAAGCGATTTATGGAGAACCTTGGACTAGAATTGCATTGAATTTGGACAATTTGTTTTCTCTAATTGATCTGGAACTAATGATGGCTTGAGATCCTAAACATCTTCAACTTCCTCTTGAGATTGCAAAGCTCCAAATCAGTTATTGGAGCGAGATTCTGACTTGGAGGGAGGTTGAAGCCCAAAGGTAGACTAAGACCCTTTTGGAAGCTGTTGTTGTCTATTTTTTGAAACTTGTTTGAAGCCTTACTCATCATTATTATAAGGAGTTGGGTTCATCTTAGAAATTCACAAAAAATCTTTGATGATTAGAAATTTTTTTGCAAAGTGCCCATACTCATGGAAAGAATTTTAGTTAAAGGAACTTGTTGGTAATCAAGATATTAAAGATGGCTCCATCACTTAAGATCAAGTTGAATTGCCTCAGGAAATCCCTTATCAAAAATCTATTTCCACACATATCCTAGCACTAGGGTATTTTCTAAGGATTCAAATATTATGCATATGTATAGTACTATAAGCAAATATTTTGGTTTGAAAAGTCATACATATAGAATGTAGGTGAATATTCAATTAAAAGACATGTAATTTACTATTAATATTGGTAAATTTTTAGCGAATATCATCCATTTAATCATATATACGTAAAAAATAGGGGAATTTTTAACCAAATGGATGAATATTTTTATTTTATTTATTTATGAAAATGTCCAAAAAATAACCAATTGGCGAAATTTCACCCCTAAAATTTTCCCTGCCTAGCACATGTGAAAATACTACCTTTAGGCTTTGCATGGTTTATATAACTACCCAACTTGTTTTCAATTGTTATGAAGGTATCCTTACCCCATTAGAAAACATGGAGATGTGGAAGTTTAACCTAGATAAGGGTTGAAGAGATTTCCATGTTCATATTGAAATTAAGGGTATAGTGTGATAGGAACATTGTTATAGATTCCATGAAGTAAGGGCTAGATTTGAAGATTAGTTCCCTAGCTTCCATGTTTTCAAAAATAAAAGTAAAAAGAACTTTACCACTATGAACATTGCCAACAGGATTATGATCACCCCAAATTTATGGCAGTCCATTGAAAAACAATTTTAATAATCTTCTATCTTTCAAGATATCAATATTTTGAGGAGCCATAGAAGAACTTAAGTCTAGCTTGGGAATTGCATCTAATCATTTGGCACATCTGCGATTTTCAAAGATGTGATTGCGTGTAGAAGAGGGGATGCCTATTGTGAACTCACAAATATAATAGAGAACTTCTAATCTGTATTGAGCCAAAATAACTCCAACTCAAGCCTCATTACCCTCTCCAACATTTTCCTAATTAACCATAAAACCCACCATATTTATGTTAACAACATATAAAAAACACATAAATTCTCTCTCACTATACAAATACCATCCTTTTCCCATGGAATTTTAACCTCCCTAAGAAGGTGACATAAAATAAAACATACATACAACATTGTGATCAAAATAGGAATTCCAAAACTAAACCATGTGTTTTCACCATTACAATAAATAATCCAACAATTTTAACCAATAATTTGTATGCTATATATGAGACTTTTTGGAAGCCTTTCAGGTGGGTTTTTCCGGTTAAAATCCGGCAGCAATTTATTGGAATGCAAGTTTGATAGCTAGTTTCTACACAATCAAAGTGCCCCAGGGGTTTTTCACGGTGTTGAATCCAAATATGCAGTTAAAAAACCATTTTAACTGCAGCAAATCAAGATTTAAGCTCAATTTCCTACCCAGATTCCGTCACGGGAATCTCCAAAAAGTCGCATTATAGACAACTCCTTTGATAAATATAAATTAATCCATGATTAACACTTATCAAATTCCAAAGCAACCAAGATAGTGATATCACTTTAACATAAAAACAAAACTTTGAAAACACATTTGAGTATCGCCATCCTCACACTAAATCTATCATTAGCCAACATTATGAAAATGGTAGACAAACTATACAAATACCATCCTTTTCCCATGGAATTTTAACCTCCCTAAGAAGGTGACATAAAATAAAACATACATACAACATTGTGATCAAAATAGGAATTCCAAAACTAAACCATGTGTTTTCACCATTATAATAAATAATCCAACAATTTTAACCAATAATTTGTATGCTATATATGAGACTTTTTGGAAGCCTTTCAGGTGGGTTTTTCCGGTTAAAATCCGGCAGCAATTTATTGGAATGCAAGTTTGATAGCTAGTTTCTGCACAATCAAAGTGCCCCAGGGGTTTTTCACGGTGTTGAATCCAAATATGCAGTTAAAAAACCATTTTAACTGCAGCAAATCAAGATTTAAGCTCAATTTCCTCCCCAGATTCCGTCACCGGAATCTCCAAAAAGTCGCATTATAGACAACTCCTTTGATAAATATAAATTAATCCATGATTAACACTTATCAAATTCCAAAGCAACCAAGATAGTGATATCACTTTAACATAAAAACAAAACTTTGAAAACACATTTGAGTATCGCCATCCTCACACTAAATCTATCATTAGCCAACATTATGAAAATGGTAGACAAACTATACAAATACCATCCTTTTTCCATGGAATTTTAACCTCCCTAAGAAGGTGACATAAAATAAAACATACATACAACATTGTGATCAAAATAGGAATTCCAAAACTAAACCATGTGTTTTCACCATTATAATAAATAATCCAACAATTTTAACCAATAATTTGTATGCTATATATGAGACTTTTTGGAAGCCTTTCAGGTGGGTTTTTCCGGTTAAAATCCGGCAGCAATTTATTGGAATGCAAGTTTGATAGCTAGTTTCTGCACAATCAAAGTGCCCCAGGGGTTTTTCACGGTGTTGAATCCAAATATGCAGTTAAAAAACCATTTTAACTGCAGCAAATCAAGATTTAAGCTCAATTTCCTCCCCAGATTCCGTCACCGGAATCTCCAAAAAGTTGCATTATAGACAACTCCTTTGATAAATATAAATTAATCCATGATTAACACTTATCAAATTCCAAAGCAACCAAGATAGTGATATCACTTTAACATAAAAACAAAACTTTGAAAACACATTTGAGTATCGCCATCCTCACACTAAATCTATCATTAGCCAACATTATGAAAATGGTAGACAAACTATACAAATACCATCCTTTTCCCATGGAATTTTAACCTCCCTAAGAAGGTGACATAAAATAAAACATACATACAACATTGTGATCAAAATAGGAATTCCAAAACTAAACCATGTGTTTTCACCATTATAATAAATAATCCAACAATTTTAACCAATAATTTGTATGCTATATTTGATAAATATAAATTAATCCATGATTAACACTTATCAAATTCCAAAGCAACCAAGATAGTGATATCACTTTAACATAAGAACAAAACTTTGAAAACACATTTGAGTATCGCCATCCTCACACTAAATCTATCATTAGCTAACATTATGAAAATGATAGACAAACTCTACTTGCCTAAAGTCCACACATAAGTTTAGAGTAAACAAGAATGTTGAAGCGTAGATGGCAGCTAACCTTGACTAACCCACCATTCATAAAAATAGATTTACCGGTACCGGAATCAGTGCTTCTGACCAACTTACCCTGCAATCCAGCCAGAGATGCCATGCTTTTGACTTATTTGACGGCCGCGAAGGATACTCCGGCTGCGAGTCCAACCATGAACAGAGAAGTAGCTGCTTTAAATATCGTTTTGTGATTGAATAGGCTAATATTATATTAGTTGCCAGTCCATATCCCAAAAAATTCGGAAGAGTCCGAGTCTTTCGGGTCACAGCGTTGGGAAGGAAGAATCCGAGTCTTTTCGACGTACAATATTCATTGTTGAGAGAAGCTCTGCTCCCTTGAATCCATTGGACGGAGGCCTGTAGAAGCCATGGGAGATATTGTGAAAAAAACATGGCACAGATATCTGCTGCAATTGCAGCTCCATCCTTTAAGAACCAAGGCAAGAACTCAATTTGATTCTGAAATTAAATTACAAATTCATTTGCGCAGGATGGTTGCACGGGGTTTCGTTTCTTGATTAGCAAATAATTATAGATAATAGACCAAGGCAGTTTATTTGAAACGAAATTTGGCTGAATCGAAGGGATCCTATTCTGCTGTGACCATTTATTTAAACCTGTTATTTAGCAATTTTGTTTTGTTTTGTTTTGGTTTGGTTTGTGACAATTTAATTTTGCAATCTTGTTGCAGGCCATGACGGCGGCAGCATTGGCTGGCTGTAGCGATTCAATTGGCCAGAAAATCTTAGGCGCAAAAAAGCTTCAGTTGAAACAAGTGTCTCTCATGATGGTGAGTAATAATAGCTTTCGCTCTGACTTACGAGAAAATCTATCGTTTTAAGTTCATCTTTGAACTGAGTTTTTGCAAGCAGTAGTTTTTTGAGACAAGTAAATTGAAATTTGCTAAAATATGTGGAGCTTCTGTAAACGAGTATAATTTCGTCTCTCTGACATTGGCTAAAAATGTCATTTCAAAAAATAAACATCAAATAGTTCGGGCAGATAATAATTACAGACAGTAATATTTGCTTAAATTACCCAGTCAGCTACTTCAAACGAGTACTAAACCTGTTGGATAAGGGCCCAGGCGATATTTAGTGAATTTTGATATTCGAGGTTAAATTAAAATAAGATACCTGGCGTAAAATAAAATGAGAACCTAAATCCAAATGATTACCATTTCCCTTTGCTTGTTAAGTTAAAACAAAGTTTGCCTGAGAAATGATCAATTTCTCATAGACTCTAAGTATCGAACCAAACTCAAGCCCAATTGCCTGCGGATATGTTTCTCAACGAAAATGCCAGACACAGGGGCATTAGGCAAAGCATCCTTGCTATTCGTAGGAATTCAATTGATGGGACTGTAAGTGGAGTTTTAGCGATGAACAAGGCAGTGCATGGAGAATCAACCTTGATACCAACTACCTGGGGATATGGGTTTTTATCAAAATGTTGGACACAAGCATTCGGTAGGGTCCACATGTCCTCCGTAGAATTTCAACACATGTAGCTGTATTTGAAGTTATAGTGATGCATGGCCAGCATGGGGGTATTGGACTCGTGGCCAGGTGTATTCAGGTTGTGGATAGGGATCCTTAGCCAAACTACGAGACCAGGGTATTCAGTAAGGTACCCACATCGTTGGTAGAAGTTCAACCCACGGTTCTTGAAGTACCTCATAATTTACTGTTTTTCTGTTTTGACTTTTAATCTATCTGACCTTCCTCAAACCTTATCGTAATTTAATTTGCTACAGATAGAAGTTGTGTAAAATGGGCGTATCTTAGGGGCTGCTTTGCGCAGGATGAAATTTTAGTTGACTTTCAACCTCAATAGAAGGCGGCATAAATAACTTGTGTGAAATGGACAAAGTGTGATTATGTATTGGCCCCATTTTCAAGATCTTCGTAGCTATTTTAGGTAGTAGCTTGCAAATTTTGTAGGTGACGTCTTTGTGATGGCATCCCGACAGTGTGTGATGGAGCTCAAATAGTGACTATTTAAAATAACCCTATCTTGTCCATAGAATAATCCTATAATCCTAAAATAATCCTACCTTGTCTGGCATTTTGGTTGTGTGCATAGAATAATCCTATCTTGTTCAGTGCCTACTTTATTAAGTCATCAAGGGATTAAAGCCAGCCAAAGTTGAGATGCAATGAACATAAAAGGAAATGTGGACTTGGTTACTGTATGACAAATAAAAGTGTGCGTAATGATATGACTAGTGGAGAGAAATCATCTCCCTTATTTTTAATTTTTTTATCTGACAAGAAAATATGCAAAGGGCTCTTGCGAGAACCAATGTATATCAACTTCTACATTTTGCCTATGCTTTATGTGCATGATTCCAACCCCATGCTAGTGATTTTCTCCAGCATTTTGTTGCATTTGCTAATTGATATCTCCATCCATGAGAGATGGCAGTGGGAGATGGACACAGTGGGAGAATTCTTTCTCTCTATGCATTTTTTGGAGAGAATTGTCCAATTTAAAATTCACATATGGTTTTTTCTGTAAACATAGGATAGCAAAGTTTTGACGGATGCAGTACCCTCTCTTTCTCTATGCTTTTTTTTGGAGAGAATTCTCCAATTTAAAAATTCATATATGATTTTTCTGTAAACTCCTTGTCCGTCCTGCTCGCTCTTGTGTCTTGCCTTGTCTGAGGGTCAGTATAGTTCTGCTTGATCTTAACCACCTTGGCATCTGTGGTCTCCAACGGTCACAAGTCTCTGTGTTTGGTCACCGACTTCAAAAATTCCAAGACTATTATCTCTCTGGTACCATATTAAATTTCACATATGGTTGGTTGCATATACACAATAGTAAATGCACAAACGTGAAAAGAACAATAACTGTTACTTATGTTAATGATATGTTGCAGCAAGAACATACAGGGTAGCCCAAGGTGGGCTATCTGCAATTTCATGTACCATTCTCTTTTCTAATTACCTCTTACTACAATAGATAGAATCCCTATTTTGGTTCTGGTGGTGTAACCACCTAACTCTTATCGTAACAGTAAATATAGTCTTGGTCACATGTCACTTAACGTATTAAGTGACTTTCGTACAACACTCAACATATCTATATTTTCGTGTTATATTTTAACGGTTTCATGTATGCACTCTAAAATCCATGTATTGTAATGAAGGAGAATTTTGACAACACCTGCAAGCCAAGCCACCTCCATGAAAATTGAACCCAAGATAAGAGGGTAAGAGTGGTACTTTCTTACTGGAAAAACGATTGTTCTTCAAACTTCTTTAAACATTAGTTTATCTGAACCAGTCTTTCCACTGTCTTTAAGAATATGTTTTAAATAAAAAACTTAGCTGCACGTGGTGTTTGGCAGCTCCTTTTTTTGCTTCCTTTTTTTTTTAAATGTCTTTGTTTCTGCTTCCTGACCTGTATTCCTTGGAGATTTTAGTTTTTTTGTAGAAAAAATATACTGGACACTGTTAATTTAAATTCTGTCTTGCTTCTGAATTGCTTCTTTTTCCTTTCAAATCAACTTTAATGTTTGAGCAGCTCAAACCACAGAATTCCAGATTTATATGTTTTGTTATTTTGTAAACAAAAATGCCTGTATTTAATCTGCTCACTTTGATTAAGTTCTAGTATGATTAGGACTGGGGTTCATTCGTGTACATGATCTATTATCTAATTTGGACTTGATTGTTTCTACCTGAACTGGTTTCATGCACAGCTATATGGCTTTGCATATGCAGGACCCTTTGGGCACTTCCTGCATAAGTTTATGGATTACATATTCAAAGGCAAAAAGGATACAAAAACAATTGCTAAAAAGGTAACATACTATGTTTGTGCCTGAGCATGTAGATGCAAGTTCATCTTCAAAATTGTTGGCTTTTCAAAAAATTGTCATTGTTTTGCAATCCATGGAAATTTTATGTTCTTGATGCTGGCATGGGCTAGTTTAGCTTTCCAGCATTAAATTCCTACATAGGTTGTCTGTGCAGTTTTACTTGTGTGATTTTAAAAGAGTCCAATCTAACTAACTGATGTCCAGAACATGAATTTTATTCTTTGAACTGAGAAAGGTAGCAGCATCATGTTCAATTATGTTTGCCTTTGAATTAGCTGAAGTTCCCTGTGAATCACTGATGAAGTGGGTTGATCTTTCAGGTTCTGCTGGAGCAACTGACTTCTTCACCTTGGAACAATTTCTTTTTCATGCTTTACTATGGATTGATAGTTGATGGTACGATATATCTCAAGTTTCCAATGGAGAGTTGCAGCATTAGTGCCAAATTCCAACCAACATTGCATTTGAGAGGAATAGTAAAATGAAATCTCAAACAAATTTCATCAGTTCTGTTAGACCCATTTTTTGTATCTGTTATGCACTGCCTTTGATGAGATGGAAAATGGAGCAGTTTTTGGTTTATGAAAAATTATTAGAGCATTGTAATAGTCAGCCATCCCCTCGTTTTACCTGTTGAATGTTTTTGAGTCCTCTATAGTTCAATTTTGTATTTGTAGAAGTATTTCCAATTCCACTTCTAGGTAGATCTATATTCAATGCAGCAAGAGAGATTTCCAAGTTAAAACATTCAGGATCTACATCCCAATCTTTGCAAAGCCCACTATTATGCTTTGGAGCCCTATGGGATGTGAGACAAAGGTTGGAATGTATATAAACAAGATCCTCAGCCTTCTGTGAACTCAACCTGTTGTGCTTCACTGAATGAATAAAACCATAGATTCTCCATTTTCTTTCTGCTAATGGAGCTTGCCACTTGCGAAAGAATACAAATGGCAATGCTTTGCAGATGTACACCACTTGCTCCATGAAATATCCACCATCTAACTGGACTCATTGTGCTCCTCTCATCCAAGGCTGAAATATCTAAATACTCGTCCAAACTAGCAACAAAATTAGCGAATTCTTCCTTCACCTCCCTACGTAGATGAGTTGGAAATATTCTCATAAGAGCTCTTTTCACCACATTTGCCACTTGCCTATCCTTATGTGGTGCTTTATTCTTCCCATTGCTCTGAGCAATAAGGTCAGTATCATAAAATCTTGGGTTTAGGGCATGTGCTAAAGTGTTAAACTGGTTCCATATCTCAACCATGATTTTCTTCACTGTATCCCCAAAATAAGCATCGACAAATAGAAGTTGAGGAGACTCTTGTGCAATAATTTCTGTAGTTTTCTCAGTTATGATGTCCATACCATCATAAATCTCTCCCAAGGAAGGCTTATCTGTGTCGTCACTTATAAGAAACTCAAATGCATGGGGCCAATCCTTCAAGTAGAAAAGGACATCAGCTCTAGATTAGTGGAATTGAAGCAGTTATGGGAGGTCTTTGGATGCACAGTGATGTGTAATAGCTAGACAGATAGGAAGGGTGGGACCCTTTTAAATTTCTTGTTACATTGTCCTAGAGGTATCATGTTCATTAAATTAGTGGATGCATCAACATATGTAAAAGATGCAACATTTTTATGTGAGTTGTTAGATGGGTTCTTCCTGGGTTTTGGTTTGGAATGTGCATAATGTGGTGCAAATCATAACAAATAATGCAACTAATTATGTGGCTGTTGGTAGGATGTTTATGAACAGGGACTGCTCATTGTTTTGGACTCCATTCACTGCACATTGTATCGATTTGATGCTTGAGGATATGGGGAAGAAGGAGGTGATTGATATGGCTAGGATCATCCCCAAGCTCATATATAGCCATGATTTTTTTCTTAGCCTCATGAGAAGATGCACCAGAAATAGGGAGTTGTGGTGTCTTGCAATCACACGTTTTGTTACCAACTTCATTGCTCTTTAGTCTTTGCTTTGATGTTAGTTTGAGTTGAAGCAAATGTTTGTTTGCGATGTGTGGCATGATTGTACATACAACTAGAGAGAGGATGGAAGAGCCATTGCTAAATTGGTGTACATTGACTCTTTTTGGCAAAGGAGTAGAAGAAGTGTGCTCAGTTAGTGAACCTTTAGTAAAAGTTCCAAGATTGGTTGATAGTGATAAACCTGCAATGGCTTATTTGTATGAGGCCATGGATAGGGCCAAAGAGACTATCTTAGCTTATTATGTGGACAAGGGTACCCTTGGGTTTTATAAACATGTGATGTTATGGGATTTGATGGATAGTCGGTGGACGTGGATGCTCCATTGACCCATTCATGCAACAAAACTTTTCCTCAACCCTGCGTTTTCCTACTAATGCAACTTCGGTTTTGATGGCAAAGTGATATAAGGGATCCATACTTGTCTTCATAGGATGGTACCTGATCTCGATATTCATAGCACAATCAATCGCGAGATAGAGAGGTATTGGGATGGTACTAGACTATTTGGCTTTGATGATGCTATTCGTGAAAGGACTACCTTGATGCCATGCAAGTGACAAGTCATTAGAATTTAGAACTTTAGTTTTTTTAAATTCAATTATGTTTTATTTGAAAGTTTAATTATGTTTTATTTATTTTGTCATAGATGTTTGGTGGCAAAACTATGGTGCAGGGGCACCAAATTTACTGAAATTTGCCATTAAAATCCTCAGTGAAACCTGTAGCGCTTCGAGATGTGAGCACAATTAGAGTGATTTTGAGAAAATACACTCAATGAAGAGCAATAGCTTAGGACTTTGAATTTCAACTGAGCAATTACATTTACTATAATTTATGACTCTCAAGAGTCAAGATCATTAAATTTTTTATGGCACTTTTACAAGTTGGAGTTCTCATGTCTTGATGACTTGGTGTATGTCCATTTCAATCTTTGACTATGGATGAAGCAAATGAAGAGAACACTGGATGTGGATTTTATTTCCTTAAACAATATTGATGTATTATCTAAGTGGAGGGTGGAGTTTGTTGAATTTTGTAGCTATGGTCAGTGTTCATAATAAATAATTTAGCCCTTGAATTATGTAAGACATGTTCTTCATGTCATTTTAGTCCTTGAAATACATATAATGATTAATATAAGACATGTTCTTCATGTCGACTTCAAAAGAGAGAAAGTTTTGAATTTCTAAGATTGAATATTTGGCTCTAAAACATAAAGTTGGTCCTCTAAGAAGTTAAGTCGGCTTGCCCCTATGGTCACACACATTCAGTTCACTAGAAGACTATATAAAGGTTTTGTCCTCCTGCTCAAGCAAGCAATTCAGATCACTTGAGGCAGAAATATAGGGTGGTGGATCTGAGACAAAGCATAGGACGAATTTGAGGCAGAGAGAAAGGACGAATTTGAGGCAGAGAGAAAGTACGAATATGAGGTAGAGAGAAAGGACGAATCTGAGGTAGAAAATGAATAAATCTGTGGCAAAGTTTTTGGGCTTATCTAGGCAACACAACCGAGTTTTTCCTGGGTGAAGAACAACACTGAATTCGACCGTACCATAACAGGCTAGGCTGAATTTGTTGGGTCGTAGATTGACTTGTCTAGTGGGCAGTTTGACCAAGTGTGACCAAGGCTGTCAATTTGACTTTATGTTTGACTTAGATGTACCTTTGTTGACTTGAATAATTTCTCTAAGGAAAAGGTTGTTGGGTTTCCCCCAAAGTGGGTTTTCCCAGGGTAAATACTTATTTGTCTTGTTTGGCTGTCTCTTTATGATGAATTTGAATGCAAGAAAAGATTAATGTTAGATATCATAAGAATAAATTACCAGTTAGAAGATCATATGAAAAATCAACATGGTATCAGAGCTACATTTGAAGAGCAACCTGGAAAAAGAGGCTGAAAATGCCTTAGGTAGGCCTAGAGAGTTGCTTTGAGGAGGTTGAATGTGGTTGTAGGAGGTTGAATATCCACAAGGCTGAATATGGTTGCAGGAGGCCGCATATCCACAGAGGTTGAATATGACCATAGAGGCCTTAGACCTTTGGAAACAAGGCCGAGATGCCTAAGAAGTGAAACTTGCTTGTAATTTACAGATTTTTATGATGATTCTAGCCTTCTAGAAGTCAAAAACTTTAATAGAAGTTTCTTCAAGTGGTCCTATCATAGTTGGATCCACTTTGACTTGGTTGGAGGTTTGTTGTCTAAGCACCTTTGCTTGTATGGGTTTTTTTCACTTTTGGGTTGGTGGATGACTGCTAGTAGAACAACTCCCTTAATTCTCTCTATTTGACACAACTTATGAGACATAACCACTCAACATCACACAATTTGAGTAGGCCAACCTTCTACTTCGTGAATCTATGAGTTGGCATAAAAATTGTATATGGCTTATTCAAAAAGGTCAGTTCCCTTATTTCATGAATCCAAAAAGGATATTTTGAGAATGGAAGTCTCGAATTCATAATAGCACGTGAATTGGTTAGATCTATGCTTCAACCCCGAGTTTGAGGATCTCTTGATGCATGGAGGTGTTGAAGAATCTAGGGCAAATTAGGTGTAGTGTGATTCTTTATTACTTGATAACAATTTGTGGAGCCTTTTTACCTTTTATTGTTAGCTTAATCTTCTTCTTCTTCTTCTTATTAATGCATGTGTGTGTGCTTCATCAAACTGCTACCAAAACATAAGAACAAGAACACAAGATGTTGGCTCTCTGCCAGGGCCAAAACCTCTCTTCTCTTGAGAGGAAAACCCTTTCGTGATTTTTTCTTATTGAAGCTTCTATTGATCCATCTGTTATAGCATCATATCCATCAGCATTGTCATATTGCAAGGCTTTGACTAACAAATCCATCTCTTGATGAGATCGTGAGCTACAATGCTGGCGAGACCAATGATTTATAGACACCTTCATCATTGTCTCTCAAGGTACATACCCACCGGAGTGTTCTCTGAGTGTGACCTTCTAGGACTATTCTTGTCTTGGGTTCCCAACCCTCAAAGAATATCGGTCCTCTTGCCTACTCTTGTCTTGGATGCCCTACACATCCTCAAAGAGTATCAGATGCCAGATGATTACCCAATTCTCCCATTCTTTCTTCCAAGTGAAGACAAGAATGTTGTGTCTATCTTGTGTCTACATTTCCATTCATGGCCTTCATCTAGACTTACGACTGTTAGTCTTGGTCTAGTGCACGACCCATGAAATGGAAAAACACAATTGTCACTCCTTTGTAATTAGGGGTGATCCAAAACTCCCTTTTTATCAGGGACTTGTCAGAGCTCCCTCTTAACTAGGGACTTTTTCATTCATCAACAACTTCTTCATGGGTTCGTTCTTCAGCTGCTTGATCTCCTTCCTTTCTTTGATGTCCTGAACTCTTTGTTCGAATTTATCCTAGGTAGGGCACCATCCATCGATCACTTTCCTTTGTGGTTTGTCATGTCATTTCTTCCTTCGTGGAAAGTGGCTTTCTTGTCATACATCAGGTTTTCTTTTCATCTGGCTACTCCTTTGTCTTCTTGTCCATGCTTCAGAATACTCTTCTCATGGATGCTTCGTTGTACTTGTTTGTTTACATGCTTTGACCTAGTACCCCTCATGACTTCATCCTGATATTACTTCAACATTGCCTTTTCTTTTGCTGGATGGCTTCTTCATCACGACATCTTTGTAGATTAGAATCAATTATCTGCATCTTTCATATCTTCAAGGCCTTCATAGGTGTCAAGGGTCCTTCCTTTCTTTGTCAAAGTTGTACTGCCTTCTTTCGGGAGATATCTTCAAAGTATATTGTCAGATAGTGATTCTCGGTGATCAGGGTGATCTTCACATACTTGATCTCTTTCTTTATTTGCTTCTTCTTAGATAGATAGGTCAACCATCTTATGCTTCTTATGAGAGCATTTCTTCATTGCTTGCTTCCTAGACTAGTCAACATTCCTTCTTGCTTCGTAGTCAACAATCTTATACTCCTTATGTGAGCATATTTCTTTTTCGACCTTCATTGCAATGTAGTACATGCCTTCGAGCATGTCCTTAGTGAAAGAGATTCTTTCATACTTGATCATGTTTATAGAACTATTCCCATGACTTAGTAATACACAAAAGATAACATGACTAAACTTTGATGCATACATACGGTATACCTCATCTTGATTCTTCTTTGATCATCTTAGCTTCATTTGGTTGTCCTTGGTGTGGCCCTTCTTGCTTCATCTTAGCTTGCATGCATATCATCTTTTTCCTGAACCCCATGAATGAGATTCCCAATGAGACATCTGCTTTGGTTCATGAACCTTATTTTGAAGATTCCATCATTGGATCTTAAAGACCCTTGCCTTGCAAATGTTTCTTTTCTTTTGATGATGGAGGTCTTCTAAGATTTCTTAATCATGATCAATTTTCTTTCATTGTGGATGAGGTCCTATACTAGGTATGCTCCTTCTACATGAATATCTTAAGCTATATCTACCAAGCTCCTATATTCTAGAAGATGATTCTAACCATTCATTTTGTTCTTATTTATAAATGCTTCTTCTACATGAGTATTTTGAACTTTATGTACATCATGCTTCTAGATTCTAGAGGATGCTTCTAGCCATGCAATTTTATTCTATTCCTACATGCTCCTATACTATTCAAAAACTTGAAAGAAGACTTGAAGTAAATAGTTTGACTTAGTCATAGAAGCGATCCGAAGGATTTTTCTTCTTTTGCTTGTTTTCTTCTTTCATTTCTTGAGTCACATTAGCTTCTTCCCTTTTCCTCTTGTTGTTGTTGTCCTTCTTAAGCTTAGGACAATTTCTTTTGTAGTGTCCATATTCTTGGCATCCAAAACATTGGATTTTGGACATGTCTTTGTTCTTTGTTTTTCGTGGACCAAATTTGCCAAATTTACCCTTTCTTTTGACCATGGTAGCGAATGCTTTCTCCTTTGATCCCACATCTTCCTTTGCTTTAAGTCTGGTTTCTTTTGTCCTGCATAGAGACCACATTTCACTGAGTGTGGTTGCTTCCTTCTTGGCATATATTCTTGAGGTGAAGTTGCCCCAATCCTCAGGTAGAGCATTGAGTACTACAGTTGTCATCTCTTTGTCAGATATGACTTCCCCAAGCTCTTGAAGTTGATCTCTCATTTTAGAGATTCATGAAGTAGGGAGTTATTCCTTCCTTTGTTATCTTCATTTTGTACATTTCATTCCTTAAAGATATTACTTCTCTGGTTGTGGATACCAATAATAGCTTTACTAGCTTATCATAATTTTTTTTTGATGTTTCAAATTTGGAGACATAAGGAATGAGAGAGTCTTTGATTGATTCTATTAGAATCCTTTGAGCTCTTGTCTCATCCTTATTGTACTTAGCTAAGGCTTGAGTTTGTTCCTTAGTAGGGATAGTGATATTCCCTTTGACGTGTTCTAGAAGTTCATTCTCCTTGAGAAGTAAATCAATCCTCTTCTTGCACGCAAGAAAGTTATTGGTACCTACCAATTTATTGCTTTCCTTGCAAAAGGACATTGATGTATATTTATAAGGGGACATGTAATTACTTGATAGGTTTTAAGATGTAGTGGATTTTCTTTCTCCATGAAGACTTGATGGCTTGCCTTTCTTGGATCTTGATGTTCTTCAAGTTGCCTTCTCCAAGTGGACTTGCTTGATGAATTGTAGCTTGATGTAGGTCCTGCTTCGATCTGATCTTCTTTGTAGGAGCCTTCATGTAAGGCTCTTCTTCTTGTTATGTAGACTTCCTTGATGAATGATGGATTGGAGACCTTCTTGTCCTTGAAGTTATTTGAGACTTCTAGGCTTGATGCTTCAACCTTGTAGATGTCCTTCCTTGATAAGTATTCTTGAGTTACCCTTTCCTTGATGTGTCACCTTAGCTTTGATACCATGTTGAAGAATCTAGGGCAAATTAGGTGTAGTGTGATTCTTCGTTACTTGATAACAATTTGTGGAGCCTTTCTACCTTTTATTGTTAGCTTAATATTCTTCTTCTTCTTATTAATGCATCTGTGTGTGCTTCATCAAACTGCTACCAAAACATAAGAACAAGAACACAAGATGTTGGCTCTCTGCCAGGGCCAAAACCTCTCTTCTCTTGAGAGGAAAACCCTTTCGTGAATTTCTCTTATTGAAGCTTCTATTGATCAATGTCAAGCCCTAGATCCTTGACAAGAATATCCTCCAAGCACAAGTCAAGTCCTTCCTTCTTCCGACACTTTGTTCCTCGACACTTCATCCTCCTTTCGGCACTTCGTTCTTCCGACAATTGGTGATAGTCCTTGTTATGCTAGCTCTAGAAGAGATACATATCTTTGATACTTAGTGAAGTCTTTCATCTATAAGGATACCTTCCTTCTCTTGTTCAACCGAGCTCCTTCTTGATGTGTAGTTGCAAACTTGTTATGACTGTAGTGCAGCCCTAGTTCGCGCACGTGTGGGAGGATTCCTCCCAGATTCTTATGATAGAGTCTTCCTTTCTTCCTCGTTTGAGTGAGCCTCTTCTTCGCTTGAGTGAGCCTCTTCTTCGCTTGAGAGAGAGGCCTTATAGGCCTACTTTGATAGCCCAAACAATGAGAGATATGTGACTGTGATAGTGCTGCTGTAATGATCGCAGATAACCCTCTTTTTCTCACACATGTGACTGTAATAAGCCCTAGAATATACCTCTAAGGCTCAATGTTTCTTCCTTCTTCCTCGCTGTCCTTGGAGACCCTTTTCTCGTCCTTATTACCCTTTTCTTGCCTTCTTACTTCGCTGATTTCAAAGCTCCTTGATTGCGTTGTATTGGAGTGGACAACCTCTATTTATAAAGGACTGTCCCTTCTTTTAGGCCGACTTGTAGGCTGACTTGTTGAGTAGACTTCGGATGGTTTCTATGCTTGAAGGAGCTTCTTTGAAGGTGCCTTTGCATAGGAGGAGACTTGACTTTGCCTGGAGGTATTCTCTTGACTTTAATACATATTCATACATGGTGTAACATGCCCTTAAGGCCTTTGACATTTCCTTTTGACTATTTGACTCACCTACAACACTTAACATGTGTTAGACCTATTTCAATGAGCAAGAAACTCATTGACATATATTATAAAAATAATATTTCTTTTCTTGAATAAATACAAATATCAAAAGTACATTTATGAAGACCGAACCTAGTTACATTTCCTTCAACAAGAGGTAGCTATGACATCTATTGGCATGAGGTAATGAGTCTATCAAGGAACATACAAGCTCCATATGCAAAATATTTTGGTCATTTATTCACTCAAGAAAATAAGAGTCAAAGTCTGTTTGAAGATCGAAATATGAACTGATAGCACATTAAGTTGACTTATATTCCATTCGAGGATCGTGTTGGGACTTGGAGAAGTAATGGAATGTAGAAAGTAAATACAATGACCTGAAGGACCAGCTGTCTTTACTACAAAACCATAGACATAAGTCACATAAATTCAGAAATCTCAGAAATAAGACCATACTTAGGAGTCAGGAATATAATTTCTCTATTGATCAGAACATACATAATTCGAGGGTGGTACAGTGATTTGACATGCGATCTTAAGATATGACTTTAGAGTACATAGATGTGGTCTCTGCTAAATCTTAAGAATGGTATGCCAATTGTTCTTCATTTATACATTACGGCAATTGTTGTCTTCCATCATAAATGTTGGCCTCTTTAAACACTTGATGTTTTAGCAATGATTGCTTAGGGATTCCCTAAAGTGGCCCTTCTCTTTGGCAAAATTCATGTGGCTTGATAGAGTGGAACTATGTTGCATTTGCAAAAGAGAGAAATGTTAAAGGTCTCTAATATCTACTTGGAGTTGAGGCCTTTGATAAGGCCATGCTGGCATTATTGAACATACTTACCAAAAATATTGATAAGTTTTTGAAGATGCTGGGGATTGTAGAAATATGCTAATATTAAGGTCTGAGGGCGTCATTGCTTGATCCTAGCTGCTATTAAAGAAGAAAGGGTGTAAATGAAAGTTCTAGGGACTGTAAACCAGTGTGGAAAAAGTCTGCAAAAAATCCCGATTTAATCCTAAAAACGCGATTTTTTGAACTAAACGATTTAATCCCCCGACTTTTTGGCGACTTTTTCACAAAGGAAAAAATCGCGATTTTTTCCTTATACTCCCGATTTAATCGAGAGTCGACCCAAAAAATCTGCCTCCCTTCCCAGGCCACGGATAAAGAGGCCGCAAAGGTGAAAAAATTGTAAATTGAAGCTTCCATCCATGCATTTTCAAGTTATTGCATTGTATTGTTTGTCATACTTCTTGCGAGCATAGTTGTCTCATTTGTAATTTGTTAGTTTTGAGGTTAAGATATTTTTTTGTTTTCCAAGGAAAAACAAATCTTTATACTTCATATTTCTACTTAGAAAGCAAAATATACATTGGCTAAGCCTCCAAGCTTTCAGTGATCCAGACTCTAACAACCACTGCCCCTTCAAAAGATTACAAAAGTACCAAAAGGACAGCCATACAACAGTGTTCCGTAGAAAGAACCCCACACCATCAAAAACATTATTACAGTTGTTGAATGCTTCCAGAAGAAACAACAAAGAGGAGGTCATGAAGATCAAATAACAACAACCTGTCCAAAAAAAACAAAACTAGTGCCTCAAAAAAGAACCCATTTTTCAGACAGGAACAAAGTACTTGTGAAATCTCGTGAAAACAAAGATCCTTCCTGCAATGAGAGCATGTTTTTAAAGGGAATCTTCTTTAGTGGTGAACTCCTTGTAAATGTGGGGAAAGGTTATGTATCAGAGGTGGATTTTACCTCCAAGAGTTTTTGAATAATAGATGCCAAGGCTAGGTTAGTAATCTAACATCTACTGTTTTCTCAGAAAATAAGCAGCTTGGAGTCACCAAGCGTTAATTTTCACCTCTACTGTGATACTCACTGTTAATTTTCATTGGACCTACCACCTGACACCTTATTACCCAAGCAGATTACAATCTACTGAATAAATGCATGACTTATTTCTTAATACAATTAGGAAACAAAAATTAAAAGGGGAAGAGGATCTCAGTCACTGATTACTTGATGACTTTTAGATGACTCATGATATACATTTATTATATTTTTTGTTGATATTTTGACCCTTGAGAGTTGAGACTCAGACAGGACTCAAAATTCAGGAGTTGATTCACTATTTTGATATGTGATGTAGCACTAGACTTCATATACATATTATATATTAGCTTACTTTACATGTTTATGTGGAAATCCATTTATTTGATGTTGTGGATACTCTAGATGTTAAAAAAAATTAAAAAAAAATGAATAATTTTGTGTTTATTTAATTTTGCCGACTTTTTACCGACTTTTTCAAAACACTCCCGACTTTGACGAGTTTTTCAACTTTTGGACCCTTACCGAATTAATCCCGACTTCGGCTTTTTCCACATTGCTGTAAACCTTTACAGACTAGAAGACCCTAGGGTTTGTGGATAAAACCTTACAGCTGGACCTAGATTGATGTTTTCCCTGAAAGAAGAAACCCTAACTCATGCAAGGAAGGAATGACATCATGTTGATGACGAGGACGAGATTGATAAATTTACAAGATGGATGCAACAAGGCCAAGATCAGGAGGGAGTGAAATTTGTCTATAATATTCAAAAGACAATTACTTTATCTCTCTCTTGTTGATTATTATTGTTGTTGGTGCTTTACTATTAGTTAGCCTCTTATCTTTTGTAATAACCCACCTACAATTACAAATAGATTGTGTATATTAGCATGCATACGGGGCATCGATGTAATAGTTACATATGCATGAACCGCATGTATTGCACTAGTATACATACTGGCTTCTATTGGAAAATGTCGATGTTAGGGTAATGAATTGATTATCAAAATAAATTCCTATCTCACCAGAATAAAATGAATATATCAAATTAGACACTTGATATGTATATCACCCTTATATACATATATATGTATGATAATCCTTAATTAAAGGAAAATATAAAATATAAGGAATTAGGAAGTAATTTTTATTTAATTTACAAGTTAATTGATTAAAAATAAATAAAAAATAATTTAATTTTAATAAGGTAATTTATTTAAATATAAATAAAGCAAATTAATTAAAGATTTAATTAAACAAAGTAATATAACTCTAACTAAATTAAATAAATACTCTTCACCTATGTATCATATGATAAAAGGGAACCAACTCAAAAAAAGAAGAAGACGCTAGAAGATAAGAAACCAACAACTAGAGGAGGGGGAATTGGTGAAATTTAGGCATAGAAGGAAGTTGAGGAGCATAGAAGAGGGGAGGATTATGATTGGAAAATTTTGGAAGTTGAGGCAGAACTCCTAACGGAGTAACAAATTAAGCTTGATTGTTCTTGGAGTTTTGGGCACAGGGGCCACAAGATTTGTCTTCTGGATTTTGGGACCATACAAGTAGACCCAGATAGGTTGGGAAGAAAAGAGGGCGGTTTGGTAACTGCACAACGGGAACAACCACAGACCAAATACCTTCAACAGATTCTAGGTATTCTTCTACAATTTAAATTAGTAAGTTCCAATTACTGTCTGGTATAAATTTCACATTTGAATTTCATAATTTTTTGGTTAGATTTTCATAGTTTGGGCACTACATCTTTGTTTCTTTTGTTGGGTTGTAATCGTTCTTCCATGGCCTCCTAGTGAGGATTGTAGGTACATTGTGAAGGCTGCCAAGGATCTGCCAGCAGATGGAAGTAGTGGAAGAACGAATCAAAGTTAACGACAAGAGGACTCTCCCAAATCTGTGATTTATGTTGAGAAAAATTGTACTAGATGAGGTTCGAGCTCAAAGGGAGTAGGTAGATCAAGAAGTTTGAAATATACCTTGATTGTGCCGAAGGGAAGTCATTGGTGACTTCCAAATGGATCTACAAGATCTGGCATGCAGTAGATGGCAGCATCAACAAGCAAAAAGCTAGAGTTGAGACTAGAAGGTTCTCCGAGAAAGAGGGAGAGGATCATGACAAGATGTTTGCTCCAGTTATTAGGTACACTTTTGTTAGAACTATTATAATTTCTATTGCTTTGAAAATTGCACCAGGTGGATGCAGAAATTGCTTTTCTCAATGGAAGAAGAAGTGTACATAGAGCTACCTCAGGACTTTGAGGTACATGAGAAGAAGTCTCATGATTGAAGAAGGCTTTGTACGATCACAAATAGACACATTAGGCTTGGTATTATTGGATTGATGGATATCTGATGAGTCTTGGTTGATCTAGTTATTTTATGACTTGTTTTCGATGAGAGCAAAAGGACTCACGTGACAGAGGGTGCAATAGTGGCAGGAAGATTTGCTTTCGTGATAGAGGGAGCAATCAAGCCCTACTTTAGTATCAAACAACTATGGTGATGCTTCCAATGAAGTAGCTGCAGGAATATACAGATTTAGATTGGGAAAAGAGTGCTAAAGATAGGAAGAACACATTAGGATGATGATTCAATTTGGATTTTGCTTGGGCAGGAAGTAGACATTTGTCGCACTTAGGACTGTAGAGGCTGAGTATATTGTAGCTAGTTTGACGAGTTGAGAAGCAATGTGGCTTCAGTAACTACTCACGAGATTGCTTGATTAGGTGTAGGAGACAACCATGATGACGGGGTGAAGCACATTAAGATCAAGTATAGAGACATGGTATAGATTGGAGAAGTGAGGCTCACAAAGAGCCTTTGTCCTAGGGTGAAGTTTGTGCACTTTAGGGACAAGCTTGAGAAGTTTGTACACTTCAGGGACAAGCTTGAGAAGTTTGTACACTTTAGGGACAAACTTGAGAAGTTTGTATACTTCAGGGACAAGCCGAAGTGTTTGAGAATATTTTCCTCGATTAGAGGGAGTGGTGATGTTGTTGCATCAAGGGGCAGACATTCTCCCTAGGTCAAAATATAGACAAGTCAAAATATTGACTAGGGGCCACAAAATGTGGCTAGGAAGAGAGCATCAAGGCCCAAAGTGCTCCCTAGATGGGCAAGTGAGTGCCTCTAGCATCGGCCAGGAGAGTTACCATTCAATTAGCATGCAGGAATGGTAATAACCTAGGGTTTCACCATAGGTCATGGGTGTGACCGGTTTCCAAGTGACGACTGGTTGAGCATGATGCTGATGTAGGATGCTTTCCACAGGTATTGGATTGACACATCTGTTAGTGTTAGTGACTTCACACTGCCATCAGTGATCAAAATCTGCGCTTTTGCATTTCATAGTAGGAGTCCCATACTGATGAGTTTGCATTCCATTAGGTCATGGATTCACTGATGGTAGGGTTTTTTTGAAAATTCTCCCTCATGATCTGTACTTGCTGATCCTCTTTTATATATTTCAGTCATGGCTCATGTTCACTTTGCAATTCATTTCATGAGGTCTTAGGGTTTGGTCTCATTAGGTTTTAGGGTCCCACCATGGTCAAATCCAATAATTACATGCCAATAAAGATCAACAAGGACATGAGGAGGCCAATAATGATTGGTAAAGCCATAATTTATCATTTTGAAAGCCGAATTTAGTTCTCACCTCAAAACTTGTTTTGAGGTGAAAACAGAGTGTTTTGTTTTTATCTTCATTCATGATGTAATTTTATCTTTTCATATGTAATATTGGTTCCTAGTTGCTCCTAAGCATCTTGTGATGTTGCCAAGCACCTGCCACTGCAAAACTAAAGTCATCTTGAGCACCATTCCACCTGCAAGAGCAAAAGAAAACAAGCATGAAAAATAGAGTATTAAAAAGGACAAATAGACATTAGAAAGGTGGGTTTTTCAAAAGCAAAAATCAAATGGAGTTCATATAAAACCCTCCCATCCTAATTTCAAAATCATTATGCCATGTTTGCAAAAGCCAAAGGAGAGAAAAACATCAAATGAGCAAGTGTTTGTGAGCAAGGAAGTCGGGCACTGCGCTTAGAGGGAAAAACGCTACACTTCTGGAGTTTTTAGCCCGACGTTGCACTTAGGGAGAAGGGCGCTATGCTTAGAGCCAAGCGCTGCGCTTAGGGGCCATTTGCTCAGTTCAAAATATAGCGGGTGCTGCACTTAGAGGGTGGCGCTGCGCACCTGGGTAGTGGCGATGCGCTTAGGCCAGCGAACCAAAAAATGCTCCCAAACTTCAAATTTATGTCAAATCTCCTCCAATTCCACACTTGGCAAGTAAGTATTATTCCTCTCCTTGCAATTTAGTTTGCATATGTAAAGATTTTCATAAGTTTCCACTCTATATAAAATCCTAACTTTCACTATAAAACCCTAGTTCTTTGGTTTTCCCCACCACTCACCTCATAACTAAACCCTTATCCCCAACACTGTTATCACATTCTACCACTCATTTATCACTCCCTAAACCCCCTCCTTATTATGTTTTGCCCATAGCTTCACTCACACCCATTCCTCCAAGCCATTGCACATACCATTCATCCCATACATTGTCAAAACTGTGCAAACTAAAAGAGTTAACTAAAACATGGACAAAGGAAGTGATTTTGAGTATGATGAAGAGACAACCAATGATAGTTTTGTGGAGAGATATAGGCAAAGAAAGCCTCACAAGGGAGGAAAAATCATAAGAGAAGAGCCCACCAGTTTAAGATAATTGCAAGTTGTGGACTTGCGGCCTCTTGTTTCAGACACCA
This sequence comes from Pinus taeda, assembly GCA_000404065.3. Taxonomy (NCBI): domain Eukaryota; kingdom Viridiplantae; phylum Streptophyta; class Pinopsida; order Pinales; family Pinaceae; genus Pinus; species Pinus taeda. The sequence continues at coordinate 339,081 of APFE031253688.1, read as the reverse complement.
TCGATGTTTTGAATTCTGTGAACTAGTGGAAAGAGCTCAGTTTCATCATGAGTTGGTCAGAATTTTTGTGGCTCATTTGCATAATTATGAGGTGACACTTGTCGGAGTAACCTTCACAATATCACCAACTGTCATTTTAGAGGCCACTCGAATTCCCAATGTTGGTGAGAAATGGTACAAGGCTCAAGACCTTGATGAGCATTACTATGAGCCTTACATCAAGCCTCAATACAGAAACTAGGTGAAGAGGCTTTTCCCCTTGAAATTTTTGGAGAACAGGTATGTTCCTTTGACGAGGATTATCATCAAATATTTCACTTGTGAAGGCAGATTCTCCTGGTTGTATGCTTACCATATCAGACTCCTCATGCACTTCACCAGGGTAAAGATGATGAATCTCCCATATTTCTTGTTTAGAAACATTGACAAAATAGCTTACCTTGTGTAGAAGAAGCCATACCCTCAGCAGTTGAACAACATTTATCATTACTCTTTGATCAAAATCATTGTTCTTCACTGTCTTAGTCTTCTTAACATTCCTTGGGAGACTTTCATTGCTCATGAGATGTTCAGAGGTCCACAGATCCCTTCACCAGTGCATCAAGAAAAAGGTGGGCCTTCTAGCCATGGGGAAACAAGGGAAGAGGTCAAGGAAACCAAAACTGCTGAGGTGCCAGTGTACTTGACATCTCAGAGAGGTACAAGGAGACTTTTTGCAACTGCTAGGCAAGTGTTTTCTCCACGGGATGTGGAAGGGACCTTGCCTTCTTCATCAGTCCACAGGCAAAAGTTATCTCCACAAGGTGTGGAAGGGGCTTTGCCTTCTACATCGACAAAACAGGTACAGTTTGAGCAGCTGAGCAAAGGCAAGAAAAAAGTGCAGGAGGAGAACCTTGGTGATGAGGAGGAAAGAGATTTTGACTTGACTAAGCATGAGGAGCTGCAGCAGCACTATACTCATCATGGAGTTGATATCATTGACTTGGAGGCTTAGGACGAAAAAACCATCAAAGATATCATCATACAAGAAAGGGAAGCTCAAATACAAGCTTTGGCAGACAACTTAGAGAGAGCGAAGTTCATCATCAAATACTTGGAACAGGAAAAGAAACAGTTGAGTGACAAACAAGTCCTCATGGAGCTGGAAATGATCAAAGCAAACAGGGAAATGGCCAAAGAGGCTCATTTCACATTGACTCCTATTGAGCAGGAGATTGAAAATGATAGGGAAACTTGGCTTGAGAAATTCAACATACATCTAGAAGGGCTCATTGAGAAGGCCAACAGGGATAAGAAAATGCTTAGACACATGGCATACCATTTATGACCCACAACAAAATTTGGAACATAAGGATTGAAAGTTAAAGGCTAGGCTAAGGAGAGATTTGGAAGGCAAAAAGGAGCAAGATAGATTGAAGATGTTGGCTGAAGCCTCCCTAGCCCATCAAAGCAGTTGATGGTGGTGCTCCATGCCAAATTTGGGCAAATTTTGAGAAGTTTTTGTATTTTTGAAATTTTGAAATTCACGACACATAAAATTTGTCCAGAAGCTGGGGCATCCATTGGAGAAAACGTTGACATTTTTGAATTTAGAATGATGAGGACATGCACCTTGGAAATTTTCAGAAGTTTTGGAGCAAATCTGGTCCACCTAAAGGTCCAAAAACTACCCACAAATGACCTTTCTGCCTCTTTTTGGACACACAGAAGCAGCCTTGGGAGATTCAAGTTTTGAGGGGTCAAATGACCTCCAAATTAAAAAATTCTAGGTGTTCCAGAAACTAGACTTGAAGACCTTTCCAATGAGCTATCATGAGCTCAATTTGGCTAAGGGGAAGGCTTCCAAAATCAGGTGGAAAGTGGTGCTGCGCTTAGGACCAGTGGCGCTGCGCTTAGGGCCATTTTGCTCAGGAAGCCAAAATTCGCCTGTTTTGACTATGAATTTGATTTCTCTCTCCTCATTGATGATTTCACTGATGTAATTGATGACATGGCATGTAAATGTAAAGGTAAAACAATGTTAGAGGGTAGATTCATTAGTTAGAGGTGGTTTTGAGGCAAATGAATCAGTTTCCCCTCTTTTAGAGGCAAGTTGTTTGACTGCCTATATTCCAGTTCTTTGTTGGGAAATGGTTGAAACAACCCCTCTTCTCATGGATTTGACCCCTGAAGGTCAAGATGAATAGTTTAGATGTCTATATTATGTGTTTTCTTGGTCATTTGGTGTGGTTGGATTCAACTGGATGCTCATGTACTGAACACTTATCATTTTGTAGCAGTTGTGGCAGGAAACTAATAAAGTTGCAACTATTTTTATGGGATCCCTGTGGTATGGTGTTTTAGCATAGTTTCTTATTTTGTTATCAGTTGTTTACATATTTTATGTATGCCATCATCTATTTCACTTATTGAATGATATCAAGATAGATAGGTAGAATCCATTGTTTGCAGTGCTCTACCTTGGAAAATCATTCAATATTCTATGTTTTTTGCTGTTTGAGAAGGATCCATGATTGCCACATTCCCTCCTCAGCTCCTCACCGGTCTTAGACACCTCACCTTACTTAATTTCAAGTGCTAAAGCCTATACCTACCTTGCCCCATAGAACACCCTGCATTCTGACATAATTTCCCAGACCTAAACTGCCCAGCTCCATCTGATCCAGCAAACACCAACAAATTCAATCAAAACCTTTCGAGCTACTATACCTAGCCTAAAATCCCTATTTGATCCAGTCACCTTGACTAAGATCCTAAAGGAGAGAGCCCTCTCCCAACCTTGTAGGGCTAGCTACGAGGTTAAGTGGTTTGTGGTTACCCTGGAAGCTAGCCTTCTTCAGCCTAAGGCAAATCTAGGTGATAACATAGTGGTGACCAAGTTCAAAGTTAGCTAATGGAGAAGGACTTTCGCTGCAGACATCATCCAACACATCAACTATTGGATTGTGAAAAACTTGAAAAGACTGTTGCAACCCATTTTCTATTGGTTCCAATGAGATTATATGATTTTCTACAAGTTATCGAAATAGAATCTGATGCAGGGCCACATGAAATCCGTTATGATGAAGAATGGCTTGCAATAACACAAGGATACAATCCTTATTTTCCTTTAAAGCCGAAAATCCGTACAGTTGATAGCAGAACGACCAGACCTAGGATTCCATCGCCAGTGTATGAGAAAGCATATGAAAGAAATCAACATGAAACCTTTGATTTTACAATGACAGTCCCACCTTATGATCCCACCTAAGGAAAGGCAGCCAATCCAACATCTCTTGGTCATGTTCGTAACCCACAGACAGAGGCATTTTAACAACTATTAGAGTTGCATTACCTTCTGGATTCTGCACCTGAGCATTCTACACCAAATAGAAGCTCGGTGTCTTTAATGATACAAGTCAAGGATGAAAATGAATTTGTACAAGATGATACTTATGGAGGTTTCTGAGCTTATCATATGATTAAAGAAGGTGGCATAATATTAGCCAGCTAGGAGTTGATTCCCAGTATCTCCACCATTCGATGGGAATCATATTCAAAATCCAACATTTCTAGATTTCTAAAAGCATCTAGTGAAAAAGTGGAAACAATTTGTCAAATGGTTACAAATTCAACAGGAAAATCTTCTATTCCATTTTTTGGGGGAACAAGAACAACAAGCCGATCAACTAACTCCTAAATTCGTGCAGGCAGGTGCAAGGTGGCAGTCAAAGGGCAGATTTTGTGGAAATTCCACCCTTAAAGGAAGCAGATCTTGACCAAAATTCACTGATTTTGGTTTTCAAAACAACCCTATTTGCCATAGTTCATGAGAGTTTATAATACTGTTTAGTTTATAATATAGAGTTTTATGATAGGATTTTATTTTTAATTTTTTATTTTCCTATGTTGAGGAAATAAAAATAGATTTGTAATTTAGTATATAGAGGATTATTTTTAAAAAAGATAGAGGTTCGATTTTGGCAGCAGAGAGGTTGCTTGGCACTGTGTAAAGTTTTCCTGAATATCATTTTAATAAAGCAGTTTTCTGCCCTTTGGACCTGGGATTCACCACGGTGTTGAAATGTCCAATATGTTTTTCTCATAAACTCATTTATACATTATGTTTTTCTGCCTTGTTACAACATTATCTAAGAGATGTGTTAGGAATCCATCCTCTATGATGCTCCTTTCATGATGATTTTGTTGTTAGATGTAATGGTTGTCTTAGCAGAATTCATCCTTTGCTAGATGCTCTGTTGAGCAACCTCGTGATTCTCTTTCGTCTAAAGTTGCTGCTGCAGATCCATCCCTTGTTTGATGCCTGCAGGGCAGTCAACTTTCTCCCCTATTCTTCTCATGTTTGCAATCTTTATCTCGCTGAACATGGCACTTACTTTGCCCCAAGTTTGCTGGCAGAAACTGGCATCGACTCCATAGCCCAATCATCCTTTCTCTTGCTGTTTCGACCCAAAAATTTTCAAACAAATTCCCATACTCCATAGCTAGCCTCAAATTTCATTTATTGCAGCCACGTTTTATTGGCAAAGAGAGAGCCCTCTTTGGTTTGGCAGGGCTAGATGCCAGATCAAAAGCTTGGTCTGTGGTTACCTCGGAATTGCCTTTTCTCAACCTTGAGGTTAATTCTGAGTGCTAACAACATTAACATAGTTAGTGTTATAGGCCATTTTGTCACATATGGTCAATAGGCCTGCGAATCGGATCAATCAACATCCGTGACCATGTTGTCATCATCCCTTAACAAAGCCTTAAGAATGAGCTTTCTAAAAAGTCCGAATTTTTGGGATTAATTGCTCAAAATCAATGTTTTAAAGTTTTAACCCCAATGCACCCTGCCCCTTTAGCCACATGCGTTCAACGTTGGTTGCTCCCTTCTGCACTAGCATTGGTTAGCACTAGTTGCTCCCTTCAACAAGTGTGCCGATTCTAGAAATTCGTGAAAATTAAAAATAATTCCGAAGCTTTTTCTTCCAGAAGTTTCCAAGGGTTGTTTTAACTATTTACCATGATAAGAAGCTCAAATCCTATTTGATCCTACCTTGGAGACTTGAAGACCTCTTATCCCTTGAGCTCATCCTCCCATTTTAAGTGGATTTCAAGCCCATTATGGTAAATCTTAAACTACCATCCCTCTCCTATAAATTTACTGCCATCCATAGCATCAGGGTTGGCTTTTGGAGATTGATTATACCCTTATGCTGCTATCTTGAATCTAAAGGAGTCACCATCTTCATGCATTAGGGTTGATATTGAGGCGTGCTTTGTGACAAGGAAGGACAAGTCAACTTGGGGAGGCATCTACAAGATCAACTACTATTTATGGTTTTACTTTCTCCTATTTCTATTAATACAAAGAGTATCTTGTTTTCCTATATGCGTTGTATTATGTTTACATTCATGTATTTCAATGCCTCGTTGATTCATTGAATAGAGATGCTAGACTATGCTACTTGGTTGTTGTAGATCCTTGGCTTGTTTTAGTCGCGTGTGTAGGTTCTAATTATAGCACTTGGAGCTACAATTGGAGCTTACAAGCAAAGAGGAAGGAACAATTGCATTAGGGAAGTTTCTTAACAAATTTTGTTTTGTTGCATTTTGTATGTTGCATTACTCTTTGTTTCTTCTCTTCTGTACAGAAATTTTCATTGAAGAGACAAGATTTTATTTAATCATGCTAGATTGCATCTTGAGGATATTCAGGTGAAATTCGCGGTGAGCCTTGAAAACTGAAACTTAATTCAAGATAAACTTTAAAATTTATTGAATCAATCTAAGGAGCATTTGGAACATTAATGCAAACATTTAGAGGTCTAGGCTAAAGATGTGTTCCGACGTCTTTAAGCATAGGAGTTGATGTTTTTTGCCAACGTTGCATTCCGGGGGTGATATTTCGTTCCACGTACATAAGTGTATCGAATTGTTCTCCATGTACCTTCAGGTATATTGGATGGCACTCCACACATGAAAAGTATATGGGAACGCTCTCATTGTATAGTTACGCATTAGATAGCACTACTACGGATTGCGCTTCCACATACCTTCGGGTATGTTTTAGAAGTCCCCACTAGGTTGCTATCCCGCCTTAGGTAACCAAGTCGGCTGCCTTGTATATTGTGATATACCGAACACAACATCCGGGGAGGTTGCGTGCCTGTATGTAAATCCTTGGTTTACCAAGGTGGTGTACTGCAATTCACAGTTGCTTGGTAATCTTTTTTTGCCTAGTTACCCCTTTGTTTTATTTGTGTCTTTATTTTCTAAAATCAATTAATTGACCACGGAACAACATCCTTATCGTGGGACACCTCCTTAGTGGATCTTAAGTTGAGACTAATGGCAACAGTTCCTAAGTCTATCAATCAAGAAAACCCCTCTGATGGAAATTTGGGTCCTTTTCCTTCTTTTGGAAATATTGGTGCTCTTTATATGGCAACGTTGTCCCTTCCCGAATTTACCATTGGTTTGCTATTTTGGTTATTTTCGACCACTTTGGTTCCAAATGTTCAACCAAGTATTCCTCCACCTGAACAACATCAACCTCAAGTTGATCCTAAAGTTGACCCTTTGCCTTCTTCACCTATTGTTTCTTCATCCCTTTCTTCCTCCTCACCTGTTGAAAGTATTGATTCTAATAACTAGGAAGATAAAAAGAAGAAGAAAAAAAGGATGAAGAAGAAGAAGCAAAATAAGTAGCGGGGCAACCAAGCAACCATTGCTACCAATGCAACTAGTATAGAGAAACCTTCCAATCAACCCCGCAAATTTAAATTCCCTTGCAAGTTATGTAAGGGTGACCATGTTCTTAGAGATTCTCCTGGTATTCCCAAGGTATTAGAAGTGTGGTCCACAGGTTCACATCAACCTTTGTCGTTAGCTTGTGGTGATCATGCTCGTGACAAACCATCAACTAGTGATCATAAGGTTCATGAAAATAAGGGTAAAGTTAAGTTTCCCTGTAAGTTATTTGTAGGGAATCATCCAATTCACCTTTTCCCTTATATGGATGAAGCATCCATATTGTTGGGAAATCTTACTCTTTCTCAACCATGACTCTCGGCTGGTTACCAGAAGCTTTCCCCTAATTCTCCACTAGTTGATGAAGTGATTGATCAGAATCTGTCTCTAGTAAATCCCACTCTCTTTGAACGTGAATCCCATGAGTCTGTTCTCGACCAACCATTGGTTGAGAAAATGGTTGACTCGATTCCACCTTCCTTTGATCGTACCTTTCCCACAGAGAAATACTGCTCAAGTTCTTCTCGTTTCTTCAGGTTCCAATGAACTAGGGGGCAATCCTCCCGTTCCCACAACATAGGGGAGCAGTTCTCCCTTTCCCACAACTCAGGGGCGCAGTTCTCCCATTCCATAGCACAAGGGGGTAGTTCTCCCGTTCCCACGACACCCCTTCCAAATAGTATGATCACTTCCTTTGATTGCAGTCGATTGGCAAGATATCGTCTTTCTCCTTATGTGCCCTTCCAGATCATAGTACATGCTTATAATATGGCCGTACCTAACACAGTCATAGGCAAAGGCGCATTTGTTAGTATTCTGTCCTCAACTACTTGGCAAACTTTAGGTTCTTCGCAGCTTGTGCCCATTACCCAGAATCTATTCGCTTTTAACAGAGGAACCAGTCAACCGTTAGGGATCGTTCCTCAATTGCCTATTACTTTGGGAGGAAACACTGTCTATATCCATGTGAAGGTAGTCTAAGGCCCTTCGGATTTTAATTTACTCCTTGGGCGTGACTATGTTTATGACATGGGAGTTGTTGTCTCTTCACTCTTTCGTATGATGTGTTTCTTTCGTTCGTTGGTCCTCATTTGACTCCCAATCAACTAGCTTCCCTAAATGGTCCTTATATGCAATTGTTATCTTCCCTACCACAGATAATTATGTCCCATGCCCATACCTACTGGTGAAGATGAGCCTTTCACTGCTTGCTTAACTTCTTTTGACCTAGATCCAGTAGGTGATATGGTAAACCATTTACTGGGGGCATTGGATTTTGATCTTTCCATTGGATCCTTTGATACCTTCCAGAGCGTTGTTCTCCCATCTGATGAGAACCTCTTGGAATCCATGGCCTTTTGGGGGCCATGATCAAGTCACAAAGCAGAGTTCTTTTTCTTGTGTCAAGCTCGTTAAAAATGAAACAAGTCCCCTCCAATTCGAGTCTTTAATTAGATCTCGTAAATTCCCAGTCGAGTCTTTCATTTAATCTCGTAAATGAACCTTCATTCCATCCACCTGTCGGTAACTAGTAGTCTACTCAGGTGAATGAAATGAAGCTTGGGGGGCATGTGCCTAGAATTGAGTCATTATGCTTGGGGCATGCAAATTTAATTCAAGCATAGTTTTCCTTTGTTTCAAGCTTGTGTAAAAATGAAATCAATCTCAAGCATGGTATCCCATGTTTCAAGCTTGTGTAAAAATGAAACCATTCTCATCCTACCTCGCGTGATTGCCATTTTTTATCATCCTGTTTTGCTAGATGAGCCTTGGTTTTCTCATTCAGTCGTCACCATTTGCTTGCCCGATTATTCGCTTTCACTTGTTTTTACCTTTTCTTGAGGAACAACTGCAATGAGTGGTCTTATTATCTAGCCTCTTGACCTCTACGTGTTTTGAGTAGTTCCATCATGACCAAAACCAATTGCTACCCTTTATATCACTCGTTCCTCTAGGAAGAGTCTTCTTTTAGCTCTTTTTAGATTCCCTAAACATGAAAATATTGCCAAGCACTTGTTTTTTCAAACTCATTAAAGTAAATGAAAAGATGTCTACCCAGTATAAGTTTTAACCCTTTTCCGGACTGGGTTGGACTATTTACAAAAAATGAATACTCTAGTCAAACATGACTAAGAGGTTCTCCTGAGTATCGTTTTATGCCTTTTCGGACTTAAGAGACTAAATTACGAAAAATAACCTTTAGAGTTTACTTTTTCGCCTCTTTTTCAAAGTCTCTAAACATGAAAAGGTGTTGAGTTTCACCTTCGCTGGACTCGTAAAAACATCAAATAGTGATGGACTTGTTAAATATGACGGGACCGGACCACTTGTTCTCAGGGTTCGTTAGAGATACTCAGAGGGATTCATTGGAAGGATGGACTTATAGATCAAGCATATGTTATCCTCCTCAAGCTTGTTAAAAAATAAAGAGGTATTGACCAGAAATGGTTAGGGAAATTGGGAAAACAGGGTACTCTACCTATTAATGGCAACGAGTCACTCTTGAACATGAAATTCTTTCACTTCATCTCTATGATTGTTGGGTTGGGAAATCAGCTTGTCTTTTTGGTTCATCACACCATATCAAAGTCTCTGTAGTCGCCGATATTTTCAAAAGAAGTCATTTAGTTGATATATGCTACAATACTCCTAAGCCTTCATTCATGTTTATCGTTTCTAAACCAGTGCCGTATCAGTATCATTTTGTCTCAAATCTCGACACCCGTTTCGTGCCATTGATGAGGAATACATCAAGATCCTTTTGCAGTGGGTCGCTTCTTGTCGACATTAGCTCATTATCTAGGAAATTGTCTTAGAAACTCCCTTCGATACCTTGGGGCTTGCATACTGTTAGTTTTTGGTCATATCGGAAGTGCTCTAGCGTTGAAAATTGGTGGAGAGGCTAAGGCACATGTGTTCTAAAGAACCCAGAAACCGTTTGGTGAAATTCCACCCGGACTGTATTTTATTAAAATAATTAATATTTTTAATGGAGTTCCTAAGTCTAAACTTAAGGAAATTAAAATATTAATGGGTTTTAATCAAAATATGGGTGAGAATGATCTAGAAGGCAGATCAAGTCATGTTTTAATCTCAGCAGTTAAAGATTCAACAAGAAAAGTATAAAATGGAGGCTAGGGGTTCATTTGGAAATACATACGAAGAGAACGAATTGATCTAGAATTTGATTCCTAGGGCAGGTTTTGCTAAGGATTTCGAATTAAGTGATCATTCTGCAGCAGAGGGGTAGTGAGAATCCGGGAGAAGGACTTTTCGGAGAATACAGACAGAGAGGCAGAGAGAGCCAACAAAGCAGAAAAACTACCTATCACGCAAAAGCCGAAACTGCCAGGAACAACTGGAATTGCCGGGAAAGCTGATGCAGAGGGTAGAAGCCGGAATTGCTGGGAACGCTGATGCAGAGGGCAGAAGCGGAACTGTTGGGAACAATCGGAACTGTTGGAACAATCGGGAAAGCTAACGCAGAGGGTAGGAGCCGGAACTGTCGAGAACAACCGGAACAGCCGAGAACAACAGGAACGACCGGGAAAGCTGATGCAGAGGGCATAAGAGGTGACGCAGCAATAGCGAGGTTAGCCAGTCTTGTGTACGATTAGCCGGAATTCTGCCAAGTGAAGTGAGGTAAAACTCACTTAGATTTTCCGCTAGTATTTTCTCTGTAAAGGATTGCTAGATGAGCATCCTAAATTTGTATTCAGATATTTCTCCTGCATAATAATAAAATCCTCAGAGCTGCTGCATTGGTTTTCCCGTATTGGGTTTTTCCAGGGACTATTGTGTCCAAAAATAAGTGTCTTATGTAACTTTTTCTTTGCTCTATTTTCCTGTTTCATGAGATCAAATAATTAATTAGTGTAGGCTGCAGAAGTAATTTACTTCAGTATTCAGAAGAATAACTTGATGAATGCAATTTAAAAATCAAGTAGGTGAAGTAGATTCAGATTTGCTGCAGTAGGGGTTCCTTGAGGACTAGGAATTTTCACACATATATCAATGGCAAGTTTCTTCACTCTTGGCGACAGGTTTTTATCTTTGGCCTTCGACCGAAAGTTTTTGTGTGGTGTTCGACTTCAGCTCATTTACTCACACCATACAGATTGTACTTTGGTACCTTGAGATCCATTAATATCATCGATGGTTTCTCTCACGCCTGTTAATGACTTACATCATTGACCGGTAATTAGATGGTGTCTACCATGTTCGGCTTCAACTCATTTATTCGCATGGTTAGACTCGTACATTGAACGATTGAGTGAATGAGATAAAAGACCCCGAATCTAGTTCCATCTATCCAGGCTGCGATTTCAGGATTAATATGAAGATTACAAAGTATGATGGCTATGATCATACAAATAATCATCCAAACATGGGTCTACTCTCTGTCATTAGTGGACGAGACTTCTTGATCATTCTACATGTAATGTTAGCTTATGTGATGAGCATGGGTATGCCTCTCTCAACAAAGATACCATGATGAAAATATATTGTAATAGATGATGATCTTGATCAATTCTTGATCTGGACTTGTCACAAGGTAAAGCACTTCAGTCATCAATTGTCGTTTCAAACTTTGTACTTTAGGGGGCAATCCGTTATATGCTATTTTGTCACATCTGGTTAATAGGCCTGCAAACCAGATCAATCAACATCCATGAACAAGTGGTCATCATCCCTTCACAAATCCTAAGCATGACCTTTCCAAAAAGTCTGAGTTTCTGGGATTAATTGCTCAAAATGAATGTTTTTAGCCCCAATGCATCCTGTCCCTTTAGACACCTGCGTTTAGCGCTGGTTCCTCCCTTATGCACCAGTGTTGGTCAACACTAGTTGCTCCCTTCAACAGGTGCACTGATTCTACAAATTTGGGAAAATTAAAAATAATTCTAAAGCTTCCTCTTCCAAAAGCTTCCAAGGGTTGTTTTAACCATTTATCATGGATAAGAAGCTTGAATCCTATCTGATCCTACCTTGGAGATCTCACCTCTTATCCCTTGAGCTCATCCTCCCATCATAAGTGGATCTCAAGCCCATTATGGTAAATCCTAAACTACCATTCCTTTCCTATAAATTTACTACCATCCATAGCATTAGGGTTGGCTTTTGGAGATTGATTGTACTCTATGCTGCTGCTTTGAATCTAAAGGAGTCACCATTTTCATGCATTAGGGTGGATATTGAGGTGTGCTTTGTGACAAGGAAGGACAAGTCAACTTGGGGAGACATCTACAAGATCAACTACTGTTTATGGTTGTAAACTCTCTCCTATTCTATTAATACAAAGAGTATCTTGTTTTCCTATACATTCATGTATTTCAATGCCTTGTTGATTCATTGAATAGAGATGTTAGACTATGCTACTTGGTTGTTGTAGATCCTTGGCTTGTTTTAGTGGCGTGTGCAGGTTCTAATTATAGCACTTGGAGCTACAATTGGAGCTTACAAGTGATGAGGAAAGAAAGCTTGCTACAAATTCGAGGTAAGCCTCTTTCCAATTCACTAACTTCTCTAAGGAAAACTCTAGATTCTTTGCCTTTTGTTGTTCTAAACCAGTCCATTAGGTCTAGGGAATTCACCTTTGTTCGCAATTGTAAATTCCGTATAACAACTAACTCCTTCAAGCCATACATTCTCTCTATGTCAAGTGTGTTGACTAGAATTAGGGAGAATGGTCCAACAAAGGATAATCATTCTTCTTGTGTCAAGTATGTTGGCCAAAATTAAGAAGAATGGTCCTAGAGGCCCAAAATCACTCAGTTGAGTGGGTGCCTTTCAACATTAGGCTCAGACTCTCCAGATAGGTTGAGTGAGCAGATTTAGCATTAGGCCCAAATTTACTCATGAAGAGTAGGGCCTTTGGAGATTCACCATGAGATAAAGATATTGACCAAGATGATGGTGAACCAAGACTAGTCTATATACCATGTGTCAAAGGGACTGGAATTATGGTGACTAGTTGATGCTAATGATGTACCATGTGGCAGGAGTACCGAACAGGATTATGGTGCACCACATTAGAGGTACTGACCAAAATTATGGTAACTAGTTGATGTTGTTGATTGCCATGAGTTAGTGTTGCTGACCAGGTAATTAAACGATGTTGATGTTGAATTGTTATAAGCTTTTTTTAGAGAAATTTGTCAATAACAGAACATTTAGATAGCCATTATGAATACCTCCCTAGCTAGGAGGGAGTATTGAATTTTGTAGCTATGGTCGGTCTTCATAATTAATAATTTAGCCCTTGAATTATGTAAGACATGTTCTTTATGTCATTTTAGTCCTTGAAATACATATAATGATTAATACAAGACATGTTCTTCATGTCAGCTTCAAAAGAGAGAAAAGTTTGAATATCTAAGATTGAAAAGTCGGTCCTCCAAGAAGTCAGTTCGGCTTGCCCCTATGGTCACACCCATTCGGTTCACTTGAAGACTATATAAAGGTTTTGTCCTCCTCAAGCAAGCAATTAAAATCATCTGAGGCAAAAAGATAGGGTGGATCTGAGACAAAGCATAAGACAAATTTGAGGCAAAGAAAAAGGATGAATCTGAGGCAGAGAGAAAGGCCAAATTTGAGGTAGAGAAAGGATGAATCTATGGCAAAGTTTCTGGGCTTATCTGGGTTGCAGAACCGAGTTTTTCCTGGGTGAAGAAGAAGGCTGAAATTTGGCGCTACCAGAGCAGACTAGGCCAAATTTGTTGTGCAACAGATTGACTTGTCTATTGGGCAGTTTGACTAGGTGTGACTAGGGCTGTCAATTTGACTTTATGTTTGACTTAGATGTATCTCTATTGACTTGAATAATTTCTCTAAGGAAAAGGTTGCTGGGTTTTTCCCCCAAGTGGGTTTTCCCAGGGTAAATATTTGTGTTTCTTGTTTGGTTGTCTCTTTATGATCCTACTGTCAATTTTGATCAACTGTTGAAGATCTTTTGTGTAATTGCTTTATGATGAATTCGAATGCAAGAAAAGATTAATGTAAGAAATCATAAGAAGTAATTATCAGTTAGAAGTATCATATGAAAAATCATCAGAGTCTAAGGTTCCCATCATGGAGGAGTCGCTTGCATGGCTAGAGCAGGAACAAATACAACAACAGGAGGAGCAAGAGGAGGAGGAGGAGGAGAATGTGCCAGCATTAGCACCACCTTCTACAGATATTGATGAGCATAGTTTTATACCCATCAGTCATTGTATGACAATTGGTATAGGGACAGGGTCTTCTGTTGTTAGAGGCAGACTTGGCAAACAACCTATCATCTTTTCTTGTAAAAGGGGCAGAGGGAATTTATCACAAATAACTAGTTGCTAGTTTTGTTTCTTTTGCCATTTTATATATATCTCATGATGATGAGATACATTTATATATGTGATGCTATTTTGTATTGGTTCTCCACTTTTGAGTCCTTGATTGGACAACTATAAGGGTACATCAGGATTTAGTATCAACTTTGATGTATCATTTTATTTGGCATCCACGACATCATATATATCAATGCTTTCTCCATATTTAAGTGCCAATGGGTTTATCTGATGTTGTTGCTTTGTATGTTTAAAATTCTGAAAGAAATGACTACATTTTGCATTTTTTAATGTTTGTTGTGGTTTTTCGATTTTTGCCAATTTTTTCGCCGATGTTTCCAAAAAGATGTTTTGTGAACGCTCGCTGATTTTTTTGCCAATGCCAATTTTTTCAACACTGGTAAGCTTCTTTGTCCCATAGGCCAGCCTATCAATTTATCTATCTGCTCACTTCTGTCATCATTGCACTTCAGGCTCTAAAAGGGACATGCAACTTACAATATAGGATTGTGAGGAACTCCCATACAAAGATACGTAGAGTCGTAGACATGCTAGATCAAATATTACCCCCATTGATAAATTTACATAGACAATTTTCTAAACAAAGACGACATTAATTATAGGTGATAGAGAGCCCTTTGTTAACTAGGTCATGAATCGAAAATAAAATGTTGATGAGGACATGCGTGTTGTAACAAAGGTAATCATGGAAGGGATCCTAGGTGTAAAGCACGTGGTCTGTGAACATTAAAGCCAGGCTCTGATTTCAAATGAGACCAGATGGGATTTGAGCAAGATGAGAAGCTACACGAGTTCAATTATATGCAACTAAGCCTTCCCTGAAGCCTGAAACCTGTTCTTTGCATGAGAAGTGAGACCTGCAAATGGAAGGAAAGACATTTACATGCAATAACCACCTTACATAACTCCTCTTTAAGGTAACTATTTCAATTCCCAGATGGAAGTGACAATTCTATTTGGATGCCTAAGTGGTTGTATCTTACATGCCAAAAAAAACAAGCCCCCAATGTACAACATAGTGCTAAAGGACAATATATACTAGATTAGGAAACAACACACTAATACTTAATATTAATGATACAGGTCTTCACCTAATTGATTTGAGAGTTCTTGAGACTTATATGTATATTGTTAGGCCTTTTTAGTTAATGCCCAAATTTGATAAAAGTCCGTAAGATAAATACTCAAAATGTGTTCCATGTAATGACACATGGATGCATGGGGAGCGGGACTTTATAATATAACAAGGATCCAATAAATGCTTATCGATAGGTGAGTATAATCAATTCTATCATAAGTGAACTTTGTAGTCCTTTAGGGTCTACTTTGTAACTTATAACACAGCATCCTTTGTCCTGTATTACATCAATATTGAAGAAAATCCTTAGTTCATACTATTCGGATAGTACAAAGAATTATGATTATGTTTCATTTTGAAATTTATACTAATTGCATGTATGGAAGTATTTTTTTCAAATTTTGTCTGAATGGTTTACTGTCAGTGCTCTGTAATCATAATACTAGGCAGAATTTTTTTTATGGCTTTCCAGTCATTTATTTTTTTATTTCTGGCAGAGAAATTTGTTTAGTTGGAGTTAGACAAATTTGGGTGAATTTGCAAGTAATAATCAGTAGAACATATACTTTTGCTTCCATGAAATGGAATATGCTGTTACCGTATTGATTCTCTTGTATAATGGATTATTTGAGATGTGAATATGATGCTTTCAGTGCTTTTGTTACATGCAGGAAGACCATGGTTTCTTGTGAAGAGCAAGCTAAAGAAGGACTTTCCCTCTGTGCAATTAAATGCGTGGAAGGTAGAGAGTTCAACTTTCTTATGGAACAATGTCATACAGTGGAAACAATACTTTTAATTATAAAACAGAAAAAGAAAAAGAACAAAATATAAAATATCTTTGTTTTTTAATAATGTTTTTGTTTATCAATTGCAGGTTTGGCCAATTGTAGCTTGGGTGAACTACCAGTATTTGCCTGTTCAATTTCGTGTTTTATTTCAGGGTTTCTTTGCAGCTTGCTGGTATGGATATTCTATCCTAAAGAAGCTCTCTCTCTTTCCTCCCTCTCTTCATGCATGCATGTGTATTAGGATATAAGTACTTTAATATAAGCAAATACTTACATATAGACACTCTAGTGCTTGTTTATATATTCATGGGCTGATCTTTTATGCGAGTCTGCAAAGTCATGCCATGTAGTCTCTATGGGTTTACAAGGGCCCTTCAAGATATTGATGTATAAATAGATGAATTACATGTGGCTCGGCATTTTTTACATGCAGTGTACATTTCAGTGTTCCACAGGGGTGCGCCCCCCACGTTTCCCATGCTCCGGTTTGTTGAATTTTTGTAGCTATGGTTGGTCTTCATATGAAGGAAAATGATAAATATAATTTGAATCTCAAGTCGCCTTCAATAGAGGGAAAATCAATTTTTGAGATTTAAATTATTTGTCTCCTCCAAGTCAAGTAGGCCCCAAATGTACAAGTTGGCCCAGCCCAAGAGACACACCACTTGGGGGCATCTTAGATCACTATAAATTCACACTTGTCCTCCTCCATTAGAGACCAATTCGGATCACCATCTGAGGAAAAAATAAGAACGAATCTGAGGCAGATCAAGAGGACGAATTTGAGGCAGACTAGAAGGATGAATTTGAGGCAGACTAGAAGGATGAATCTGAAGCAGACCAAAATTTCAAGAGGTCAAGATTTTTGGAGGCCAAATTTGTCTCTGTTTGATTAGGTTTGACCTGGGTTTGGTTCTTGGTCAGTTTGACTTTGTTTTTGACTAGGAAATTAGATTGTATCTTTTGTTGAATTGGACAATTTCTCTAAGAAAAGGTTGCTAGGTTTTTCCCCGGTTAGGGTTTTCCTAGGATAAATTTTTGTGTCTCTTTATGATCCTACTGGCTTTATTGTTTTACTGTTGAAGATTTTCTATGTATGATTGCTTAATGATGAATGTGACACAAGTTAAACTAATGAAGAAATCATTGGAAGTACATATCAATCTAGGAAATCATGAAAAATCAACATGGTATCAGAGTGTGGGTAAAAGAACAGCCTTGAAGAAGCCATTTTGTTTTAAGTTATCTTCTAGGGCTTGTTCTGTCACTAGCCCTAGAATTCCTAGTCCAATTCTGGTTGTAAGCAGAGGCCAAGATCTGCCTTTTTTGTTTGTGCCCTAGAAGTTTTATTCTGCCCTAGAAAGAAGACAAGCCTAAAATTCTAGGCCGAAGTCTGTGACTAAAATTCTAGGCTGAAGACTGTAGATCGAGTGCTGATTGCAGAGGGCTGAGAGGCCTCAGTAATAAGTATGACAGTATGGAGGCTGAGGAGCCTCAGAAGGTGCTGAAAAGGAGTCCAAAGTTCTTCAGATAGTGGAAATGCCTTGTGAGCTAAGATTTGAAGGACTGATTAGGGACTGATTTGAGCATGTGAAAACACTCAAACCTATAAGAATGAGCATTGATCACAATGATACTTTTGCCGAAAACAAGTTGTTTGAATAGTTGAAAGGGTTAAACAAGTATCAATACCATAGATATGCTTATGGCATGTCTGAAAGCTCTAAATCTATCATGATGAAGATAATGCTAGAAGATCCTTCTGGCCTGTGGTCTATAGATATTATACTTTTTTTGAATGTGCTCTGTGGCAACCTTCCTTGAAAAACGATTTGACAGACAATAACCATAGCAGAAGAGATGGAAATTAAAGAGCAGGGAATAAGTGAAGATCTGAAGTATAATCCTGAGTTAAATTCTGAAGTTTGTGGCAGTATTGAAGCTGTGGCATAATCTCATTTTTTTTCACAGAACATGTGACCTTTGTGGAAGCAAAGTTGTGCTTGTTGCTGATCACAAGGATTCGTTGCCGAATCTACTAAGAGTATCAATAACTGCTGAGGGCACATTGATGTCATTGAATATAGTGAGAATGTTGGTTGTGTCATGATCAATGAATATGTGCAAGCAATATTGTCATATGGGTAAGAGAATTCATCACTGTGCCATGATGATCATACACCGGGGCAAAGTTTAGTTTTATTGACATAGTAATTGTGAAGGCATTCATAAGCTTTCCTCATTTGTTTTTGGAGACCGAAATTTCTCTTGTGAAGACCGAGTCACCTTCAACACTGGAGTTGTCCTTGTAAAGGAAAAATTATTGCTGTTGCTACAATGGTTTTAAGGAGGCTGAGTTACTTGGAAGGACCGAGAGTAATCATTTGAGATCTATTAAATAGTTTGAACTTTGTACTACTCTGAGGACATAATTTACTGATATAAAGGAAGTCTGGACCATTTGAAGACTGTTACTAAGAGTTGGTTGATGGTGCAATGCTAAATGCTATAGAGGACAATGGAATGTCGTTCCCTCCCTTGAAGACACTTACTTTCATAAAGTATTCCTTGGAGATTTGTATCTATGACTGAACTTGCTATTTTTTGTTTTTTGTTAGTTCGAGTGTGTTGTTTCTAATGCTAGATGGAATGGCACGGGGACTATGGTTTTGAACTTTTGGATATGAAAAGAAAATTTGCACATGATAAAGTCCATTGGACTTACAAAAGGTGTAAATGAAAATTGTAAATCTAGGGTTTGTAAACCCTAGAAGACTTAAAGTCTTGGATATGAATGCCCTAGGGTTTGTGGATAAAACCCTAGAGCTGGACCTAGATCGATGATTCTGCTGAATAAAGAAACCCTAGCTCATGAAAGGAAGGAAAGAAAAGCAACATGCTGATAATGAGGACGAGGATGATGAATTTGTATGGATGCAGGAAGGCGAGGATCAAGAAAGAGATTCTCTACAATCCTCAAAATATAAGTACTTTTTATCTCTCTTCCTTGATTATTATTGTTTTGCTATTATTTAGCCTCTTGTTTTTGTTTCTCTTGCTGCGTTATAATCGTTCTTCCATGGGCCTCCTATTGAGGTTCGCAGGTATGTTATAAAGGGAACCAAGGCTTTGGCAGCAAACGGAAGCATTGGAATAACTAAACAAAGTCTGTAGCAAAAGGATTCTCCCAATATCGGTGATTTGTGTTTCAAAGGGAGAAATCGTATTGACATCATAACTAATGACCAGAAGAGATTCTAGTTCACAGGGAGTAGGCATGCCAAAATTTTTGAAAGAGGTCATTATACAAAGATCTGTGGAAAGTTAGCAATGACTTCAAAATGGATTCACAAGATCAAGCATTTGTTGGCAGCATAGAAAAGTGCAAAGCGAAGATTCTTCCAGGAAGAGGGAGAGGGCATTGAGAAGACATTTGCTCCAATTGCAGTTTGGCAAGTTGAGAAGCAGGGGAGCTTTTGGATTGTTTGATAAGGTACAATCACGATGATAAATGCATGTGGTACAAAAGGAGCAGTGGGCCTGCTACATATTTCTATGGTCGAGTTGTTCGCTGACATTCTCACTGCCCCTGGATGAAGTTGGACAAGCTTGGAGTAGTTGAGAATGCTTCCCTCGGTTAGAGGGAGTGTTGTTGTTGTAGCATGAAGGGGCAAAGATTCTCCCTTGGTCATGGGTATCGACCTGGTCATATGTAATGATTGGTAGCCATGTGATGTGGCTCGGGAGATTGGCCCAGTGAGCATCAAGGCCCTGAGTGCTCCCCTGGTTAGGGGTTACCTAACCATATTTCCAAGGGTTACTTGGGTAGTAGGTTGAGTGAGTGCCTCATAGCATTGGGCATGCATTTTTACCATTCATTGACATGTGATGACATGTGGGAATGGCATATGGGCTCAGGGTTTCACCATGGGTCAGGGGGTACTTGACATGACTCTAAGAGATGATTTGGTAGATTGGTGATCCAAGGACTAGCCTTGTGTCAAGGGGTACTTGACTAGCCAAAGGGTATTTGGCTCATGGATGACTAGATCGCTTGCAAAGGATATGTGACTAGTGCGTAACCAGATCCTTTGCATGATGTTGGTTTGGGGATGCTTTCCACATGGTTCTTGTATAGAACATGAGGTGGATGGATTCATCAACATAGCCAAGCTCATTCAACCTTTTCTTGGGATAGAAAAAGTTTTATTCAACAAGAGAACTTCTGGAAATGTCATTATAAATACCTCCCTAGCTAAGAGGGAGTGTTGAATTTTTGTAGCTATGGTTGGTCTTCATATGAAGGAAAGTGATAAATATAGTTTGAATCTTAAGTCGACTTCAATAGAGGGAAAGTCAATTTTTGAGATTTAAATTATTTGTCTCCTCCAAATCAAGTCGACAAAAAATGTATAAGCAACCCAACCCAAGGGACACACCACTTGGGGGCATCTTAGATCACTATGAATTCACACTCGTCCTCCTCCATTAGAGGCCAATTTGGATCACCCTCTGAGGTAGAATAAGGATGAATCTGAGGCAAATCAAGAGGACGAATCTGAGGCAAACTGGAAGGATGAATCTGAAGTAGACTGAAATTTTAGGAGGCTGAATTTGTCTCTGTTTGACCAGGTTTGAATTGGGTTTGGTTACTAGTCAATTTGACTTTGTTTTTAATTGGGAAATCAGATTGTATCTCTTCTTGAATTTGGACAATTTCTCTAAGAAAAGGTTGCTGGGTTTTTCCCTGGTTAGGGTTTTCCCAAGATAAATTTTTGTGTCTCTTGTTTGGTTGTCTCTTAATGATCCTACTATCAGAGAGCGCAGAGCTACAGAGATGCACACACAAACAACTCAGAACTTTCTTTCATTCGATGTCTGAACAGATATTTATATACAACAGAGAAACTTCTGGAGTTTGATGGGGCGATGGCTTCTTCAGGAAGCTTGCCCATTTGTCAATGGATTCTAGAAACTCCATTTAATACATCTGCTGAATTCTAGATCAATCCAGCCGCTGTATTCTCTAGAACAGTGTAATTACATTAATTGGGTGGTTGGAATTAGTTCCTTCCGACACTCCCCCTTAATTCCAACCATATAACAAACATACTCTTAATTGATATGCCTGCTGGTCTAAGTCTCAGCTAAGCTTACAACAAACATTTCATTTTTGCCTTCTTGCTAAAGGATCCATGCTTGTTCATTTTCCTTTGCTGGTGCAGTTCCATTTTCACCTTTCTTGTCATAAGATAGTGATTGAGCTTCTCCTTTCTTCATTGCAGGTTAACATTCTTTGTATTCAACATTGCTTCACATTCTTGGGACTCATACTTGTCCTTAATGCTTGCAATTTCTTCAAGTTTTGTTGCTTCTTCCTGATTGTCAATATTTGCACACTCAAAAACAATGTTAGATTCATAAACAAAACCATATTGATTTTTTTCATCGTGCTCTTTGGAAAGAGCTTTGCTTCCTTCATTTTCCTTTGCTGACATAGTTGGTTGATTCATGTCTTCAACCTCTTTCGTCAATTCTGTTGTTGCAAACATGTTGTCCTGCATTTGATTTGTGTATGGAGGTAGGCAACTCTTCTCACCAAACAACAACTTATCAATAAGATGCTTTTCATGCATCATATTTAACCACTCATCATGGGATACATAATTGTCATCAAATTTGACTTCATAAATTTCTACATCACAGGGTGTTTCCTTTAACATCACATACTACTCTCTTGTCAGCTAAAGACATACTTTCAACCTTAATCCCAACTATGATGCTTTCAACACAATCACTTTTAGCAACAACACCTTCATCAACTTCAGCTTTCTCACTACCCTCCATACTGTATTTCATTTCAAGAATATCCCAAAATATTTTTGCATCACATATTTCACCAAATTCATACAAAATATTAGACAAAATATTTTCATCTAAAGCTGATATGATGAGAAACAATGCTATTTCACCTCTACTTTTATTTATGGACATTCCTTGAACAAATTGCCATAAATTTACTGAACTAAACAATCCCTCCATTTTTATTGCCCAAAGTTTAAAATTTTTACCTGAGAAAATTGGCAGAACTGGCATTAATCGTTTCAGTATTGCATCAGCGTCTTCAAATTCTTCTATCTGATTCAGATCTTCTTTTGGTTGAAGCATTTCATATTCTTCTGCAACTATTGCCATTTCATTCTTTCTCCTCACCTGTTTCAATTCTCTCCGAGACTGTCTCCTCTGTTGACCCATCACTCTACCATAGAGTCAAATTCAAAATAATTTGCAGCTGAGGCTTCGCTATAGGTTCCTTCACGCTCAGATTCAAAAGAGCAATTCTCTCCTACAATGCTTCAAACAACGCCCACTGTCAATTTAAACGCTCCATGACATCAATACACTGCAACTTACTCGAGCCAAACTAGAGACACATTTCTTGCAGGAAGCCTATTTCATACAGGATGAAGTAGTTGCTATTCTCATCTGGGTGGCACACAATCCACCAGTTCACATACGGTGGATATAACAACAATTCTATGTGCCAAAAGAACCGACGCACAAGTCCAACTCAGAGGTTCCAAAGCTAGCCTCACACACTCTTAAATTTTTCTCGCTGGAACTCATAGTTCCCACACAACTTAATTTTGGGCTCTCAGATTCGATAAGAGCAACGTTGCTCAAGTGGCATCCGCAGCCCTCGACTCTCCTCAACACTTCTTTCTCGGTGCTCCTCAATGGCTAGATCCGGCTTTGACAACTCTCAAGTCACAACGCACTGCCCCCAAACCTAATAGCACTGTAGGTCAATCAACGACTCCTCAATGCCTCCATACCAAAAATACACAACTCTTTCTCAGAATACAAAAAACAGGGTACGCACAAACTGATGCACTTCTCCCACTCTCATACAGAACTATATCGCTCTCCACTTGGCATTCACACTACCGAGCCTTAAGGACTCACTAGCACTCCACGACACCAGGCAACTTGGGCTTCACACAACCCTGCAACAACTCACACAGACTTTTTTTTTTTGCCTCTATGCAACGCTCAACGCCTACTCAAAATAGAGATGGATTCCTCAAGTGCTTATAACAACACTATAATGTAATAACCAAAACGTGTCTGGAATGCAGTCTTGGAAATATCATTTTCAGATATCCTTAGCTGATGATAGCCTGATCGAAGATCAATTTTGGAAAAGACAGCAGCTCCTTTCATTTGATCGAAAAGATCGTCGATTCGAGGCATAGGGTATTGATTATTTACTGTAGCTCGATTCAAGTCTCGATAATCTATGCATAATCTTAAAGATCCATCTTTCTTCTTCACAAAAATTATAGGAGCGCCCCAAGGTGATGTACTAGGCCGAATATGCCCTATATTCAATAGTTCCTTCAATTGAATTTGCAATTCTTGAAGTTCTGGAGCTGTCATTATATAAGGCGTTTTAGAGATCAATTGGGTACTTGGTTTTAATTCAATAGTGAGATCCAGCTCTCTTACCAAGGGTAATCCTGGTAGTTCTTTTGGAAATACATCCGGGAATTCAGCGAACACCGGATATTGTCTTAAGGATGGTCCTTTTTCTTCGCTTACTTGTTGAATTACATAAGCCTGACAACCTTTCGTTAAACAACACTTCATTTTCATTGTTGATATGTGGTGTAAAGATACATTTCTCTTGATTCCTTGAATTTGGATTACTTCTCCTTCATCATTGATACCTAGAATTCTTTTCCCATAACAGTCTACCCAAGCTTGATGAGCTTCTAGCCAATCCATACCTATGATAAGATCATAAGTTCCCAAGGCTGTGACATAAACTTTCAATTTAGTCGTACAGACCCCTAGGTCAATTTTGCATTGATCCACAGTTAAGCCCACGGATTGGAGTTCCCCTGAGGCCATTTCTAGCTGATTGAAATCATTTTGTCTGCAAGCTGCCAATCCACATTTGTTTAATGCATATGACGAAATGAAACTATCTGTGGCACCAGTATCAAATAAGATTTTGAGTTTTATACCATCGATAATACTTGAAGATTCCACTACAGTGGATTGATGCGCTGCTTGGTCGTTGCTGACTACTGCATGAATTCTATGATTACCTCGATTGTTTGATATCGGTTCCTTTCCAGTCCTATGCAATATATTCGACGAAGCTTCTGGATAATCACGTTGAAAATGCGGTCTCCCACATCCCCAACAATTAAGCTGCGTTGATCCTCTTGAATTAGGGCGTGAATTTCTAGAGAACGAGCTTCATCCTCTCATGTTGATTCCTCTCGAATTTCTTCCTCTACTGGCAGTCCCTCGAGATGTCCATGGACTGGTGTTTGATGATTTCGCGGCTATAGTGTTTACTGCCATGGGAGCTCTTGTCCCTATATTTCTTGGGGTAAACCTGTTACCGTAAGGTGGCCTCGAGCTACCTCCTCTGAAGGATTTTCGGGGCCTTTCTAGAAATCCTGATTGTAAAGGTTCTGCTGGCCCTATATCTTTTTTGATTCCAAGGTGCTCTTCTGCATAATGACCACATTCAACCGCCTCAGCTACTGATGATTGTTTCCACATGCTTACCAAGGCTCTGATGCGAGGATTTAACCCAAATATGAAGCGTTCAGCTTAACGTTCATCAAAATCTAAGTAGTGAATGTATTTTACAAGCTCCATAAACCTTATCTCGTACTCTTCCATTGTTTTATTTCTGAATTAATGTACGAAAGGCTTTGGCTTGCTGTTGTTGAAAGTATGGAGGTAAATACTTTGCGTGGAACCTTTCCTCAAATAGTTCTCAAGGGACATTATCCGATGTAAGGTGCAACTGCTTTTCCAGAATTCCCCACCAAATCAAGGCACTTTCCTTTAATTGAAATACAACAATTTTTGTTTTTGCCGAAGAAGAATAATCTCTTAATCTAAAGCATCTATTCATTCCTTCTAACCATGCTTTAGCGCGTTCACGTGCTCGACCTCCTGAGAATTCTGGGAGTCTAATTTTCTGAAGCTCCCTAGAAATGTCTTCTTTTGATCTTTTGGGCTCAAAATTCTTTGGTTCCACTGAACTGGTAGCTAAAGGTTGAAACTCCTCTTTGGTCTTAGCCTTAGTTGATTCTTTTAATGTCTCCAATAAGGCTTCCAATGAGTTCATTATCATGGTCAACTCTGGTGCTGGGGCGATTGATGTTGATAATGGTCTTGGTGGTGACGATGGTGATGGTGGTGGCGATGGGGATGATGATGGCGACGGTGGCGGCATTAATGACGGTGATGCTGTCCGGTCATGTCGTCATCGCTCATATGTCTTTACCATTGTAATGGTTCCTGAATACATAATAAAATTCTATGAAATTTTTGAGGTAGACAATCGAATTTAACATATAATTTTCTTTTGCAACTTCACATTCATAAATGGCTATAGTTTTTGCTATTTTTATCTGCTAGGCAGATCTTACTGGTACCGAGGTCAAGGAGGGTGGTCTTGCGACCTCCTTGTCTTAATGCAGAGTATTCTATCCTAATATGAAATATTGCAGAAGTGTATGGTCATTAACCTCTAAGGTAGATCATCTAAAATTTATTATTAAATAACATTCACAAAATGAAAATATTAAATGCCTCGTTACAATGAACATCAACAACATACCCATCACACCTCAATCTAGCTATTACCTTTAAAGAAGGGCATACATATTTATATTTTTGAATATATTACTTAGATATGGATTAAACCTTTAATATATACAAATGAAGGATTGCTCTGGTTGCATATCAGTTTGACCTTTAGTTGGGAAATTTACCATAGACATGTCATGATTAAAATCTAGAAGAGATATAGTTCAGCAGTCTACCATACCATAAATGTAGGTTAGGGGTCAAACTGAAGGGTAAATTCAGATCAATAGTCAAATTGTACATAAAATGTAGGTTGTAAGGAGATTTTTTCATTGATTACTAGTCTTTCTATAACATTCTTGGCCAAAGGTTTGGCCAGAGAAACCCTCCATTTAGCTTTTCCCACTTAGTCTTTATTTAGTAATGTTGCTTGTCTATCTCAGCACCGTTAAACAAAATTTTAGTCAAGGGCGTTTAATATCCTAGGCTTTGCAACAATATGTTTGAGCATTTCTACACAATATGTAGAATTACAGATCTGATGTAGAATTACAGATTTGATGTTCCATTGCATGCATTCAGTCCCACAAGCCTTCAGTCGGATACCAAATAAAATAAACTAAATACACTCTTTAACAGACATAGTGTATCTATTAAAACAAATAAACAATTGCATACAACATCCCATATATGTGTTATGAGTTTTTAGTTGCATTGAATGCAACTTTCATGCCTGCAAGATGCATAGGAGGAGTTATTGTTGTTTTGGAAATGACTATTAGTGGATCGAGAAGCATCAACCAGCCAATCAATATTATAATACCGAGCTGATCATTGTCTTTTTACAAGCCATCGATTGGACATCAATTATATTGGAAATGATGTGTTTTAAATGAACTTCATTAATATTTCTTGGCTACCATCTATGCATAAAGCATGAACAAGCATGAACAATTTTACGGGGCTGCAGACCCATATCTGTTTGCATGGGTTTCCTATTACACATACATAGTCGATTTCACCAAATCATCAAGGAAATGATACAAGGGTCCAACTCAATTAATGTAACCAAATCACGTTAATTTTTTTTGGAATATTCTAAATGTAAAACAGAAGATCGATTTATTTATGATGAATATGGCAAACAGCTAGTACATAACAAGATATACTTGTTTTGGCAACAACTGTCAAGTAAACTCATATCACAGAAGAATGGAATTTTTGTATCAGATTGAGAGGTGCTATGATGTCAGTGGTTTGCAAAGAATACTTAACTCGTTGATAAATCTGGCATTTTGAATGGTCTTGTATGCTAAGCCTTTGTTTTCATATGCAAATAACTGAATTCTATTTGATAGATCTTTGGCGGAAGAATTCACAGCCACATCTTATTCCTGAAAGAACTTTATAAAAAATCTCAAGCTTGTGGCTCCTTTTGATGGACAGTAATTTTAAAAATAATCACACTAGAGCCCCTAAAATGCCACTGTCGGCTAACTCTCGTACATTCAAGCAGTGGGCCAAAAACCTTGGTTTCTGGAACTGAACCGCTGTGAAAATATATATCCACTCTATGGAGACAGTAAACACAGGGCCTAAAGGTATCTTTTCACTAAGAGGAAATGTAACTCATTGAAATCAATATCAATTATTCTCGCTGAGCACTGGCAATCAAGAATGTAATGCATGTGGTTAAGCCCAGGATGATGTTGTCATAGATATGCCGCCATTTGATAGGTTATGTTACATGAAATGGCATGCGACGCTCTAAACAGACAATTTGTCATTGAAAAATCAAGTGCGCCGCCTTCAAGCATTCTGATGGGCTTCAAATTTGACAGACAACTATAAGTTGTTCACCATGAGTTGTTTCGTCTGAAATGGCAGCAAAGGCCGCAAAAGCATGCGATTCAAAATTGTTGGACAAGTTTCACTGGTTTGACAATGAAGCAATGCTATATCTTAAGATACAAGCCCCATCAAATTTCAAACCCCATTTTTTTGTTTGGAGGAATGCCGCATGTACTATCCCGGACACTTATGGCGCCGATTTCCGCCATTAAGACGCAGAGTCAGGACCACTGAAACACCACCTCTGTTGTATTTATCGGTCAAAATCTGATTGGGTTTTTGGGGTAGTGAAGGGCCAAGGCCCCAGACCAAGCAATGAAGCACAAAAAAATGAGACTAGAAGATGTATGAAATCTAAGCGGGAAACACAAAATGAGGGGCCGTCCGAAGCTCAACCGACGCCCGTTTCAATGGGGAATCGCTTGGAAATTGTGAGGAATCTTTATTTTTCATTTTACATAATGTGAATTTTGAGCTATTTTGGAGCAATTCACAAGGCCTTTTTTATTTACCCCTCCCGATGAAGGGCATGGGTAAAGGATTTGTCAAAGAACCATATAGTATTTTGGGTCTTCACGATAGTTGCTCTCGATGGTGGTCCTGTGGTTGGACAATTGGGATATGGTTAGCGACCTGTTACCCTAATGTATTGTTTTGAAGGAAAACCGTTCGCTCCGTGGGGGCAAGAAAACCCTCACAAGAATCTTATACCGTGGAGGAAAAGTTCCATTGCAGGCCTCGCGATATATTCGACATTCTCATGGATGAGAATAGATGGAAGGATTTCACTCAGAGTAATGCCAAAATTAGCCGAGAGGTTGGCGGTTCTTTCTCTCTATTTGATGGTGCCATCACGGGTGTCATTCAGAATCTGCAGCAAGACCAGCTTCTCGTCCAGAAGTGGAGATTCGGGAATTGGGACGATGGGGTTTTCTCTACTGTTACGATGACATTTTAGGAACCAGAAGTAGGGGTTACCATAGTGAAGCTTACACAAACCAATGTACCTGAAGAAGATAGGTTTGGCAATGCTACAATGGTGGACAATACTGAGAATCCAACTATAGCACCATCAACGCAGGGCCTATGAGGTCGAAAGGGTTTGAACAACCCTTTGATACCATATGTAAGAACCATGAATACATATGTACAAAAAACAGTAAGGGATTTAAAGCATGAACCTGTAACATTTTCAACAAAAACCTGACAAAATCGATTAACGGGACTGTTGAGGTACCTACCTATACTCCTGCAATTGAAGATGCCTCCGGCTACACTGCTCCAGTTACCGAGAGACTGAATCCACCCAGCCAGACTAAGCAGAGCCTAGCTGCTCAATCCAATAAGCTTCTTAACAGAAACTGACTGTTCCCCCGTGCCCAGAATCTAAGAACTCTCAAGCTCTTCTAATCGCGGATTCCCTTCCTTTCCGAATTCTTTCTTTTGGTTTTTGTGTGTCCCCCGAATTCCATGTCCCGTGGTTTTTATGCTCTGGCTTGGCGGTGGCTGCCCTTCCATCTGCGACCACCGCTTACCCTGCTAATGACAGGCCTGCCCCCACGTATCCCCTCCTGCTCTTCTCCCAGGTCGTGAATGAATCCCTTTTTGTTTTAAACCATATGGTTTTATTAATTATTCTTTTTAATATGACCAATACATGGTGTATACATGTATCATTTAAAACATTATAACGTTTAAAACATTATACATGTATCATTATAACTTTATAACGTATCATTATGACTTTATAACATTTAAAATATATCACATTGTTTTATATATATTTGCTTTAAATATATAACATTATAAACTTTATACTTGGATTCCCTTTTAATTAATTACTTATTTTAATATTTAACATTTATTTTATTAATTTATTAATATAATTTTATCAATACTCTGGAACATATAATATGTATAGTCCTCTTTTAAGATCTAACCATGCATTACACAATATTGATGAATGAGTAGAACTTCTATTCCAAGAAGTGTTATGGTATTTAGCACTTATAATCAATTTAGTATAAAATACTAGTGTGGCATATGCGACACATGCATATGTAGCTATCATATGCATGTATCGTATACCTGCTATTATGCTTGCGTTCTTTGTATTTATAGATGGGTCGTTACAGTCATGTCTATCTTTGGAACCATGACTTTCCAAAAATTGTAAATAGCCTTCCATCAATTCGTAGTCATATATACATGATGGAAAATCTCTTAACTTGTCCTTAATCAATCTCAATTGTTTAATTTTTAACTTAGTCATCAATATTATTATTATTGTTATTATTACCCTCTTTATGATATTATTATATTATTATTAAAAAAAATTCAAGTCTCTCAATCATGTCACATGTAACTGTCCTCAATTAATGCATATATTACTCTCTATCTCTTAATGGATTCATTCCTCTCTCTTTTTAATGCTCTTACGCACCTCCTACACTCTCTTACACACTTAATGACTCATCATAAAAAGAATCCTCTTACACCTCTTTAATGCATAAGTTACACTTTTATCTTAAATGCATAAGTTACATTCCTGTCCTTTATGGCATAAGCTACACTCCGATTTTGGCATATGTAACTCCTCAAGGCATAGGAGTTAGTCCATCATGAATTCAACCCCCTTGCTCTTCCTATATATTTGTGCCTCATCCTTACTTGACACACACACTTGTGCTTGTGAAAGGAGAATTCGAACTTGAGAAAGAGAGAGTTGGAGAGTCTAGAGGAAGATTGAGAGAGAGAGTCTTGAAGAGCAAGAGAAGATCTTGGAGAGTTAGAGTGATTCAGTGCTTGCATCAGCTACTGCTATTAGAGATCTTCTTCAGATTTGGGTGAACTTATTCATTCTCTCATTGTACTTTTTATCTTTGTTGAACAATTGATTTCTAATAGAAGAAGAATCTGGTTGGGTTTTCCCCTTGTGGGGTTTTCCCTGGTCATTGACCTAACTTTGCTGTGTCTCATTGATTTCTTGGTTGTCTTCCATTATGCATATGGCTTACATTGTTTACGTTCTATCTACAATTACTTAACTTATTTTACAACATAAAGAAGTTCTGGATTTAAGTGGTTATAACAGCATAAAATGACATAATTTCAATAGAAGGACATGAGCATATTGAGATGGTTTGGTTGTGGGAAGATGGGTCACTATGCATCTAAGTGTTCTAAGAAGATGGGGAAGAAGAAGGATGTGGAAGCATCATCAGAGGTGGAGGTGTTCACCTCTAGTTTTTATTCAGAGTTTGTGTTGGTGGTGAGCTTAGCCACTAGTATTATATCCATGAGTGTCTGGCTTATAGACAATGGTGACTAGAGTGAAGGGATCACTTTATGAGTCTTACAAGGGGTTTAGACTTGGAGGTGGTGCTTGGAGATGATGCCAAGGTAAGAGTGATAGAAGTAGGGATTGTATCCTTTCAAAGGGGGTCATTGCCACCTCTGAATGTGAGGGAAGTCCTTTATGTACAAGGGTTAACGAGGAACCTGATATTGTTTTCATGTATTGAGGACAACAAATATGTTGTGGTGTTCTGAGATGGATAGGTGTTGATGTATCCTGTGGTATCTAGCATGGCATCTGCTAGAGTGATTGGTGTCCGTGAGGGGAGACTTTATAGCTTCATGTTTCAGACTAGCAGGACTGTGAGGAGGTCATGGGAGGATGTTCATGTAGAGCAACGGGTTCTTGGGCAGGGGGCCACAACACAGGTATCAGGATCGTCAAGTGGTACACCAGGATCAGGACGATCATCTACTTCTGGGGTGACAGGTTCACAGAGTTTGGTATCATCAAGTGTAGGATCTCAGGGTGCATGATCTTAGAGTGCAAGATCACAGAGTGCAGGATTACTATAGGCCATAGGGGCATCTTCATTAGGGCCACAGGTGTTGGTGACTGGTGATGTGGCAAGAGTAGTAGGTGATAGGATGGTACCAAGGGGTGAGCATATCCACTTTAGAGATAAAGTTGGAGTGTTGGGAAACAACTTTCTTAGTAAGAGGGAGTTTTGAGAAAAATGGTTCCAAGGAAGTGTTTTCTAGTGCACTGGCCTTTTTTCCTAGGAAGATACTTTATTGACTTTTTTGTCATGAGACATTATTAGTTATATTTGTGTCATGGAGTTAAGTCACTTTATGAGGTGGTACATGTGCTAGGTACTTTTTTAGTAAAGTCACTCTATGTGTTAAATGTGACTTTAGGGAGGAAAAATACAAAGTCACTTTTATTATTAAAGCGACTTTTATGTTTTAAAAGTGACTTTATGAGAGAAAAAATACACGTGGTACAAAAGATATTAAAGTGACTAGGAGTTCTTTAAGTGAGGGGGACCACATGAGAAAAGGGGTCAAGAGAGGGAAATGATCACCCTTGATCCAATGAGTTGAGATTTAGGGTTTTCCTCATTTAGAGATGACAAAAGAGAAAAGGCAAGTTGTTCTTTATAATTCTTCATGAATAGCATTGGAGAAGAGGAGAAAGGAGAGCATAGAAGCAAGGAGAGGATGCTTGCATTGCAAACTAAGGAAGAGGAGATCTCTCATTGTTTTTTTTATGAGGACTTGAGACCAAGTGTAGAAGAGCTTGAGAGGAGTCCTTTGTTGCAAGTCTGAAGGAAGAGAAACAACGTATAACAAGGAGCTGAACCCTGAGTTTCCAGCTGAGACAAGTCTCGCACATAACTCGAAAATTTCGAGAGTTTTCTGTTGAAGACTGACACGTATCCCGAGATTTTTGGGCTAGGTTATTACGTCGAGTTTTAGGGATTTCAGGCCAAGATTTATGCTAGAGGCATGCACTGATTTGCTGGGTAGTGAGACTCAACATATTTAAAAGAAGAGTTGTTCGTGCCATAGTCAAAGGTTTACTAGGCCGATTTTACAATGATTTTTGGTCGAGTTTTTCGCTACAAGGCAACACAAATTAGTTGGATAGCTAAGTGTAAGACTCAACGTTTTTCTAGCTGTGAAGTGGGGTTGTTTGATCCAATGTTATTCTGCCATAGTTACAGTGACAATGGAGATTTGTTTTGCATACTTTTTGTAAACATATAACACGATTTCCGAGGTTGTAAAAGGCATGAATCCCAAGGGTGTTAAGAGAAGACTGTGGTACAAAATTTTGGGCATATATTTGTGTAGTTTGGCTCTATTTTCTAGACCTTGTTGGGTGGCAACAAGCACATAGTTTGAGGCAATCAAATCTGTGTTTTATGTGAGTGGAGGCTCAAATTTATATGTAACTTGACAGTGACATCAACAAGCTAAAAGGGAGATAAATTTGACTTTATCTCTATTGTATGTTTATTTCCTTGAAGCAATTAAAATCCTCCTTGAGAACTGGTTTTCCCCTTCTGGGTTTTTCTAAGGTCTTTAGACCAAAATCCTTGTATAAAAATTGTGTATTTGTGCTTTTAATTTTTTCTTCATATCAATTGGAAAGAGAATGTGTAGAGGTAGCTTAAATGTTTCAAATTAATTTGTATTGAATGTTATAAATCATCTAACTGTTTGGGGTGAGACAATTAAACATACTTGAAAAAAACTTGGAACTAGGAGGGCTACCAACAAACAAATTTTCTACACTATCAATTGAAGGATGTACTAGGGACCTGTCTTTCTCCGAAGGGGTTGGGAACACTTATTAGGGTTGTTCATTAACCACTCATACGTAGGGAGGTAACATTACTTCGAGATCAAAGCCCCAAATTTGAAAGGGAAGCCCCATATGAAGTCTCAATGTGCCCAACATGCTTGGTTCACTTAGATACACTAATGAATTATTGTACCTAATGGTGAGGATGCAACACTGGCCATTATATGTGATTGGCAAGTGGTTTCATCATGGGATGGGAAACTTAATTGGGGCCCAAGTCCACCAGACGTTCCTATTGGAACCCCCATTTAAGCGTTGAGAGCCACGGGACTCCCATCATGTGTAGAGCATCATTTCACACCATTGGAACCTCCAACAACCTCCAACAATCACAACAATATGCTCATTTCTCCACATTATTCACGATATGATGCACGTGCACCAGTGTGTCCCAACCGGCTTAACATTTACCACGTGGTGTTGCAACTAATCCAAGGTCCCAAGGAGGTTTGTCTCACCTTTGGAGACATGGGAGGGAAAGTACCATCATTAGAGCTCTCAACATTGGAATATTTATGGGACTCATGAGACCATTTTTTGTGCCCCAAATACGAGTTGGGGCCCTACATGATGACTTACATGGAGAGTTAGGGGCCATCCCCTAGTTTGAGATTTATGGAGCCCTCTCACACATTTTGGCACAAAGAGAACTCAATGTGGTCTCCAATGACCCTACATCAGCATGACGACATCATTTTGGCTTGCAATTGGATGGCTAATTCATAATTTTGTAAAGCTACTTGGTTGGCTTGTGACCAAGTGATGTATCTTGGCCATTTTTATATTGTTGAGGGGCTTGGGCTAGTAATTCGACCTAGTAGAACTCATATAAATAGAACATAATTTCATATGTATTGGATCATCATCATCACTTGGGAATTTCGGCCTTCTTGGCAAATTCACATTTGTTCTTGGATTGAGTATTGGAGTATCTTGGATGCATTTCGATATTTGGAATTGAAATTTTGATCTTCTTTGGACCTATCACTTGAATTGTGGATGTATATATTATATTGTCATCTTGCAAGTGTTTTTTATTGAAATTTTGCTCTTGAAATATGTCTAATGTATGTAATTGCTGCAGCTAGATTAATGCTATATTGTGCCCTAATTTGTTAAAGATAAATTTTGAAAGCTATTTGGTTGACAATTGCATATGTTACTCATGGTATAACATGTGATGAATGTTCCTAGTGGTGAATTATTGTTTTTCTCCATAAAACTCCATAATTCTTGAGGGTTGTTACATAAGGTATCAATTCTTGACCTCCTTAAGGACAATTTTGGCTAGTCTAAAGCATCTAGGACTCCATATGCCCAAAGGACAAGGAATTGGTCCAAACCTTTGGTGATGAAGCTAAATTCTTCTCCTAAATATCGGTCCCCAAAGCTAGGATGGCTAGGCTATGGCATACAACGAATTGTATTAGAGAGTGAATTGGTGGATTCTAGGAGTATAGGCATCAAACTTAGGGTCTTATCTACAAGACATCAAAATTTGGCCACCATCCAATTGGTTTTCACCCATAAAATCTCTTGTCCTAGGTGTGCCCTAAGAGGGAAACCCTAGCTAGTATTTCCTTAACTTGGGGACTTCCTTAAGTGTTGTATGAGCATAGTACTCAGTGGAGTAAATCATAAGAATCTCTTTCGCCTCCTTGCCTTGATCTCAAAAGAGTGTTTGTCCACGATAATTCACGAAACCCTACATCTTACGCAAGTCTATTTGAGGTCTCTTAGAGGGAGCGAAGAACCTTTGGAAGTGTCACATTAGCACTTAGAGCTTCCTTTGAGATGTCCTACCTCATCACCTAGCACCATAAAACCTAGAAGAT
Organism: Pinus taeda; assembly: GCA_000404065.3. Lineage (NCBI taxonomy): Eukaryota > Viridiplantae > Streptophyta > Pinopsida > Pinales > Pinaceae > Pinus > Pinus taeda. The sequence continues at coordinate 304,156 of APFE031253688.1, read as the reverse complement.
CTATCAAAGGTGATTATCTATCTTATTGGGACTCCTCCCATTGGTGAAAGTCCGTAAAGAGAAGGTGACATTGGTTGTGGTGACAGTGGGCCATGGTCCCATTGTTATCACTTGGTCTAGCTTTTTGTCCTATTGGCTTTCCCTCCTTAGGGCCTGCTAGGTTTTGTGGTAACAAAGCCCACTATCACTTAGTAGGGAAGAATAACAGTAAAGAAATCTTAGTATTGACCATGTAGCGTTATACATTTTACTTTTTAGGTAATGAAATTATTATTCCATTTGAGCATTAGATAGGCTTAGTAAAATATAATGGATAGGTTTTTACGCTTATATCGGTGAAGTGTGAAATTTATATTGCAACATTGAATGTTATGAATATTATATTTGTGAATCTTTTAATTTTTAATTTAATTTTTAATATTGAAACTTTTTTAAAGAATAAGAGCTTGAACAAGAAAATCTTTTTTTAAATGAAAATAATTGTCACCTTTAATGAAGAGAAGATAAAAGTTTGAATCCAAAAAGCACATGTGAACTTTTCTTAGCAAATTCAAACAATTAAAAACAGAAGGAAATATCAATTTCAAAAGTTGAAAAGCAATTTGTAAATAAAAACCAACTATAAACCCACTCAAATTTAAGAATGAATTTGTCGCTGTTGACAAAATTTTATCAACTAATAAAGCAATTAAAATATTTAATATAGATGTTAATACAAAACTTATGGTTAATAGGACTTAGAGGTATCACGAGAGTTGTCACTTTGATTGATCAACTTATTTGCATTATTGTGAATGTAAGGCCATAGAGTTAGGAATTTGAATCTAGATGCAACTTCTTTCTGAAAACATTCTTGGAATCATAATCAAAGAACTTATATTTGAATATATTTTCAATGAACAATTCTCTTAAAATCTGACCTATGATGGATAGATGCTTCTATAATGCATCAATATTGCTTAAAACTTTGATGATCTTTTTGTCTTATTTAGTTTATGCTTCTAGGACAAAGCCTTTGTAGATGGTAGGGCATGTAATATGCCTTAGTTTTTTCCAAGGAAACCTTTGCGATGAGATCCATAAGCGTTTCCACACATTTCCTAGATGGTACATAGGGCAAACCAATGTTGCAAACATCTTGATCAGGATAAAATCGACGAGCGTATGGGAAAAGAAAAAATCATAAAAATCGGGAAGATATCGTCCAAAATCGGCAAAACATTGGCAAAATTAAAAGAACACAAAAATATTCATGTTTTTCAATTTTTTTAGTATCTAAAGCATCCACAACATAAAATAAATGCATTGACACATAAATATGAAAAAACAAATAAATATATAAAATGTTTAATAGGTCTAGTGCTGCATCACACATAACCGTGAATTGTGTGCTGAATCTTGAGTCTTGACTCAGCCTCAAATATCATCAAAAAATATAACAATGTGTCTCATATAATGAGCCCTATACTATGAAATGAACCGCTAAGTAACTATTGATTTCCTCTGCTACTTTTGTGAGAAAATGTAATATCTGTCCCTCTAGATGAAGGCGGCCTTGGGGCTAGCATTGGACTTTGTTGTCCTCTAGAATAACTAGGAGCTGGAGGAGGTAGACCATGCCCTCTACTAGTGACCATGGTAGGTGGTGTCACCTCCTCCTCCTCCACTCTCTCCTTTGTAGCTGTTACCTCTTCCACTACCTCTTCTAACAAATTAGTAGCCGATTCCATGACAGGCCTTTTGGCATCAACCCTCCATGCAACTGTGGTGTCAATCCCACCCAATGAGATGGCCTCCACATTAGGTGTCTTCTGAAGTTGCCTCACCCACAATCAGAGATTGTAGTAGACATAGACCATGTTGTTAAGGCGCTGGGACTCCAACCTGTGTGAGGGTCATAAATTATAAATTAATAATTATAAAAACAATAAATTATATATACATATATTTTATTTAATGAATTAAAAGATTTAATTTATTATTGGTGATTTTTATAATTTTTGGCGACTTACACAATTTTATTGCGATTTTTTTTTTCATTTGGAAAAAATTGCCGATAAAATCGTCCAACACTGGTGTAAACCTGTCATTGTTGGCTATGGCATCTGACCTCATAGGGACGTTGAGTGAGACATGCAATAGAGGCAACTTGCTTGGGGGGTCAACTTTGAGACCTCTTGAATGAAGGTCAAAGACTTAACCACTCAAGCAAGGCCACCAGGCTATGTAATATTGTAATATCCCGTTTTAGAGATATTCCCCAAACCCCTGTAAACTCCAACCAAATAACACACAAGTGATGCAGTAGCTGGGACGCTCAAAGTGATGTAAATAACAGTAAGGCAATATATAATAATATAAACACGGAATACAAGCAGGTACTCAAGAATGCAGAGAGAAATGCTAAGCCATTTTATTATACTGAGTAATGGAATGAGTACAGGAGGTGATCAGAAAGATGGCACCTCGACTTGCTCAAGGCAAGTGAAGAAATACACTCAGAATAGCAAGGAAATGGCTTCTCTCTGAATTGCATCCAAGCTGCTGGAGAACTGCTGTGCCGCTGCTATTGCTGGAACCAAATGAGGATTTGGGGCTGTTCCCCTCCTCAGAAAATGCTGAAACTCTAGAATCCGCCTCTACTCAATAAACCCAGAAAAGCCCAGAAAGCTTTTCCAAAATGGCTGACCCCGGAAAATCACCTCCTTGAGGATCCACGCAATCCCTCAAGGCTCTGCGTTGCCACTGAATGGAACCCTCCAAAATTCTGCCTGAAACTCTTCCAAAATCCTCCAGTATGCAAGAGTTGATCCCCTGCTCAATATCTTAGCTCAAATCCTCCACAAAACCCCAATCTAGAACTGCTACCTAGAAAAACTACGTCATCCTCTCTCAAGACTGCTCAGTCATAAACTGCTCAGCTCCTCCTCAATCCCAAAAATCAATCCTCCTGCAAAAGACTGCTGAAAGATACCTTGCTCGAGTAGGCACTCGAAGTCCCCCGGGGCTAAGGGTGAGATCTCCGAACGGAGACACTCAAAGCACTAAACAACGTTGCAGACAAGCTGAACAACCAACGTGCTCTAAGTCAAAGTGACTAGCTCAAATGCACATAATCGAATGCCAAAATGAGGAGGCTCCTCTCTCCTTTATAGCATTGACCTCTCTGAATCCCAAGGCCCACCTCTTCTAACGTAGCCCCTATCTTACCACGTGCTCCTCTCCATCTGCGTAGTCCCTCTAAGTGTCTACGTGGGTCCCTCCTCTACGTGGTCTTTTGGCCCCCTTGGCTCCCCCTTTAAGTTACAACGTTGTGCTACTAGGGAGTGCCTTTATTCTAAAAGTGAGTTATGTCCCGCTTTCCTCACTTTTTTTATTTATAAATAACTATAGAAGGCAAAATTGAGAAAAAATCGAATATTCCAACTAGCCATGGCTAATTAGGAATATTACAGTCTCCCCCGGCAAAATGTTGCTTGTCCTCAAGCAACTGAAGTGATGGATGCTGCAAAATTTTCTCACTCTCCCAAGTGGCATCCTCATCTAGTAAATTCTTCCACATCACCAAGAATTCTCGGACTGTCCTGCTCTGTAGCTGCCTCTCCCTGGTATCAATAATAGCCTCTTGCTGCAACACCAAATGCCCCTCATCATCCGTGGGTGGTAGCTCATCTGTCACTGTCACATGCTGTCCCAATGCCTTCTTCAGGAATGATACATGAAAGACGTTATGAATCTTGCTGTGTTGGGGCAGCTCCAACTCATACGCAACCTGTCTAATACTACGTATCACCCTGTATGGCCCATAAAAGCGGGGCTTGAGCTTCGCAGCCCCCTTCTGCTTCAGTGACGACAGTCGGTATGGTTGTAATCGTAGGTAGACCAAGTCCCCTAACTCAAACTGTCTCTCCACCCGACCCCTGTCAGCATATAGCTTCTGCTGGTTCTGTGCTGTAGCCATATTATCCTTGAGAGCTCGGAGAATATCTTGACTCTCTTGGATCCAAATCTTGGCTCTCGGAGCCTTGCTAGCACCAAACATCACGTCAGCAAAAGATAAAGGATGATATCCATACAAAGCATAGAATGCTGACATACCGATGGACATGTGATGTGTAGTGTTGTAGCAATACTCTCCCCTGTCATCTGCCACTTGCCCATCTAGAACCTCAAATGCAAATCTGTCCTTGTAGTACTCTACTAAGAGTCGAGCCCTCCAGTCTGCGTCCAAGCTCATAAGAGACAACATGGCTGGTCTACGTGAAAGAGCATCTGCTACCACGTTGTTCTTACCCTTGACATACTCAATGTCAAAGTCATATGCTTGGATCTTATTGATCCGCTTTTGCTGCCACTCCTGTAGCTGTTTCTGCTCCAAAAAGAACTTGAGGCTGTTGTGATCAATCCTCACCCTGAACCTGTTACCCACTAAATACTGTCGGGACTTGGCCAATGCATGCATGATGGCTAGCATCTCCTTGTCGTATATAGAATACAACCTCTCGTGCAGAAGGAGCTTCCAGCTCTCAAAGGCTATAGGGTGACCTCCCTGCATCAATACTGTGCCGATCTCTTCTCCCGATGCATCGCACTCCAAAACAAATGGCTGTGTAAAATCTGGCAATGCAAGCACTGGGCAGTTGCTCATAACCTCCTTGAGCCTGTCAAAGGCTCGCTGCGCTATATCTGACCAAATGAATGCCCCCTTCCTTGTCATATCTGTCAGGGGTGCAGCAAGCTGTGAGAAACTCTTGACGAACTTCCGGTAGTAAGTACAAATGCCAATGAACCCTCGGAGTTCTGTCACGTTCCTCGGCTTTGGCCAATCTCTGATGGCCCTGATCTTCTCCTTATGGACCCTCACTCCATCCACACCTATGATGTGTCCCAAGTATAACATCTTCTTCAACCCAAACTCACACTTGGAGAGCTTGGCATAGAACTGCTGCTCCTCCAAGATGCACAATACTGTCTCAATGTGCTGGAGATGCTCCTCCCAAGTCCTGCTGTAAATGAGGATATCATCAAAGAATACCAACACAAACTTCCTTAAGTGATTGCGGAAGATGTGATTCATGCAAGACTGGAATGTAGCTGGGGCGTTGATTAGCCCGAAGGGCATCAACAAAAACTCAAAGTGCCCATAGTGACACCTGAAGGCGGTCTTGGGAATGTCCTGTTCCCTCACGCGAATCTCATGGTACCCAGATCTCAAATCAATCTTTGAGAAGAACCGTGCTCCTCTCAACTCATCCATCAACTCATCGATCCTGGGTATGGGGTACCTGTTCTTCAGTGTCTTCTTGTTCAGGGCCCTGTAGTCAATGCACATCCTCAATGTGCCGTCCTTCTTGTTCACCAACACCATGGAAGAAGCAAAAGGACTCGTGCTCGGCCAAATGTGTCCAAGGGCCAACAACTCCTGAATGGCCCGCTCAATCTCATCCCGATAGGCCTTGGGATGCCTATAGGGTGTAGTAATCACTGCTTGTATCCCCTGCTCATGCTCAATGGTGTGCTCAAACCCCCGGTCTGGTGGCTGTCCCGGCGGAATCTCCCCAAACACTGTGGCATACCGGTCAAGGATGGACTGTATCTCTGGGTGCATCGTCTGCTCTGTAGTCCTTGTCTCGGATGCACACAACTCCACTGCCCACTCTATGTCTCCTTCCGGAAGACTGTTTACATCCGATGAGTCGAAACAATTTGAGGTGGGTATCTGTGCTGTCCCTATATCTTCTCGTGCCTCCCTGTATTTTCATCATCCCATTCCATCTCTAGGGCCTTCCAATCTGTCGTGACCTTCCCTAGAGTGATAAGCCACTGAACACCCAGTACTATGTTGGTGTCCGGAATATTGACCACGAAAAAGTGGTCAGTTAGTGTGTAGGTGCCCATCGTCACTGATAACTCTGGAACATAACGAGCACACACCATGGTCTGATCTCCTGGGACCAAAATTGAAAACCCATCGAAGCTCTCTGTCCGTATACCTTGCTGCTCAACCATCTGTGCATCGATGAAGTTGAGGGTTGCCTCATTGTCGACCAAAACTGGTACTCGCTGGCCACGTGCTGTCCCCCGTACGCGCAACGCCAAACACTTGGGAACTTCTCGCAATGCTGCAAGGGCCCCTCCGGTAGGTGCAAAAGCTGCACCACCTGCTGCTGGTGGTGGAGGTGGCAAAGGACCCTACACAACATGACTATCTCCTGCCTCCACATCATCCTCCTCATCTTCTTCCCCGCTGCTCTCGGAGAAGACCTCAATAAAGTGTGCTTTGCCAACAACACATCTATGTCTTGGTGCCCACAGCTCCCGAAAGGTAAAGCACAACCGCTTCTTCTTCATCTCCCTCCAGGCGTCATCATCAATGTGTGCTCGTCCTGGATTCACCCTTGGAGGCAGAATCCTCACGTCCTTCCCCTTAGGCTGGTATGCCTGTCTCTGGGGGTAAGGTGTCCAGGTCCTGGGTAAGGCATCCTAGAAGTCCCGGGTCCTGCTGATAGCATCCCAAAGTGTGGTTGGTCTAGTGGATCTGACTAGACCCCGAAGTGGCTCGGCTAAACCCTCATCAAACATGTAGACCCTTCGTGCCGTGGATAGATCTGGCACCATCACTGAAATCCTCAAGAAATCTGCAATGTAGGTCTCTGTGCTCCCGGTCTGTTTGAGCCTCGTCAGCTCAACAAAGTGCTGCTTTAGATCCCTCCAGTCAAACCTCTCCATCAATCTCCTGGTGAACTCGACATACGTCGTCACTGTGGAATGTCCGAGTGTAACCATCCCATGGAACCACCAATCCTGGGCCTCACCATCCAAACGTAATGTTGCCACCTTGATGACCTCTACCTCCGACATCTAGTTAAGCTGGAAATAGATGTCCAGCTTCTCCACCCAAGACCTTGCCGAACTGTTTGATGAACCATCAAATGTAGGCGAGTGGAATCTACTAGCTGTGCGGTGGGTGTCTCCATCGTGATAATGCTGGTGTCCTCTGTGATGGTCGCGGGGTCTACTATCCCGCTGGAGCTGAACAAAGTCTCTGAATGGGAGAGCATCCCTGAACTCTTGCCCATAAGCCTGGTACTCTGCAAAATAATCGCCCATATGACTGGGCTCCGCCTCCTGTTGGGCTCTGGCCCCCGTGTCTACTCCTAGGAAAGTGGGCATGGTAGAGTGTGTAGGGGCATGTGAGGCCATCTGCGAGTAATATCACGCTGAGTGGCACCCTGCTTTGGAAAATGGTGGGATGTACCTTATCCCTCACCAACCTAGAAAACCCGTGGGTTCTCATGTTGTCTAGCCTCCACTGCCGTGAATCTCTGTCCCATCACCTCGATCTGCCTCGACAGATCCTGCACTGATTTGAGGAGCATGTCCGCAAATCTCTTCCCATCCTGATCTGCCATCGGATCCTCCTGCTCTGCATCCACCACAGGCTCCTGTTCTGCGTCCACCACAGGCTCCTCCTATTCTGCGTCCACTACCCGAAGACAGTCTCCCTCTCCGTAGGTGTTCTCCAACCTACGCTCAATGTCCCCATATTTCCTACCTCTGTAACAAATGTAGGGTTTCTCCCTCGGTGTCATAGACTACTAGCTCCACAGGCTGAGCCAGATCCATGCTTTGATACCACTGTAATATCCCGTTTTAGAGATATTCCCCAAACCCTCGTAAACTCCAACCAAATAACACACAAGTGATGCAGTAGCCGGGAAGCTCAAAGTGATGTAAATAATAGTAAGGCAACATATAATAATATAAACATGGAATACAAGCAGGTACTCAAGAAATGCAGAGAGAAATGCTAAGCCATTTTATTATACTGAGTAATGGAATGAGTATAGGAGGTGATAAGAAAGATGGCACATCGACTTGCTCAAGGCAAGTGAAGAAATACACTCAGAATAGCAAGGAAATGGCTTCTCTTTGAATTGCGTCCAAGCTGTTGGAGAACTACTGTGCTGTTGCTACTGCTAGAACCAAATGAGGATTTGGGGCTGTTCCCCTCCTCAGAAAATGCTGAAACTCTGGAATCCACCTCTACTCAATAAACCCAAAAAGCCCAGAAAGCTTTTCCAAAATGGTTGACCCCGGAAAATCACCCCTTTGAGGATCCACGCAATCCCTCAAGGCTCTGCGCTGCCACTAGATGGAACCGTCCAAAATTCTGCCTGAAACTCTGCCAAAATCCTCCAGTATGCAAGAGTTGATCCCTTGCTCAATCTCCTAGCTCAAATCCTCCACAAAACCCCAATCCAGAACTGCTACCCAAAAAAACTGCGTCATCCTCTCTAAAGACTGCACAGTCATAAAATGCTCAGCTCCTCCTCAATCCCAAAAACCAATCCTCCTGCAAAAGACTGCTGAAAGCTACCTTGCCCAAGTAGGCACTCGAAGTCCCCCGGGGCTAAGGGTGAGATCTCCGAACGGAGACACTCAATGCACTAAGCAGTGTTGCAGACAGGCTGAACAGCCAGCGTGCTCTTAGTCGAAGTGACTAGCTCAAATGCACATAATCGAATGCCAAAATGAGGAGGCTCCTCTCTCCTTTACAGCGTTGGCCTCTCTCAATCCCAAGGCCCACCTCCTCCAACGTAACCCCTCTCTTGCCACGTGCTCCTCTCCATCTGCGCAGTCCCTCCAAGTGTCTACATGGGCCCCTCCTCTACGTGGTCTTTTGGCCCCCTTGGCTCCCCCTTTAAGTTACAACTTTGTGCTACTAGGAAGTGACTTTATTCTAAAAGTGAGTTATGCCCCCATTTCCTCACTTTTTTTATTTATAAATGACTATAGAAGGCAAAATTGAGCAAAAATCGAATATTCCAACTAGCCGTGGCTAATTAGGAATATTACAAATATATATCTTATTCATATTTAATGATACAAATATTTATAATATAGAGTTATTGGTTTCAGTTTTGTTTATTTGTTAGTACCTTTTGGGAGCGCATATGCCATGTATGGGTGGGTGTTGGTGCCTTATTGCGTTGTATTTTCATATGTATATAAGTAATACAATTTTAGTATTGGTCAGCCATCCTAGATTAGTCCTGTGGTTGAATTTAATTTTATGCTATCAGTGGTTAAAATCTAGCTGTTATTCTCATATACTTATTTTAATCATGCTACTAATCCTGGTCATGTGATTGACTGACAGGAACTTGCCGGGAGAGGGCTCATTGAGGCTTTAAAAATCAAAAGTAAAATACCTCGAATGAAGGCCATTTCTTCATTGGAAGATGAGCTTCTGTCTGCTCTTGCTGAAGATGGATATCTGAAAGATGATACTAGCATGAAGCCGGACGATACGATTCTTGATGTAGTTGATGAGGAAGAGGATGAGGAGGTTGTTGATGGTGAAGTTGATGAAGGTGACGTTCACATAAATCCTGTTTTAAGGAAGCATATCACTCAGGTATGTCATTTTGCATGTTTTTCATCATGGAGGTGAATATTCTGTGAATTAAAAATAAAGACTAACTGACTGGTAGTCTCTTAGTGCTTATATGTCTGTTGGAACAGAGCCAGGTATCTGAACATGTTTGTAACTTTAGCCTTCACTATCACACAGTGGGTTGTAGCTTCATGTTTTCATTTTTCTTTTTAGTCAGGTTTTTTTTAACCTCAACCTGGGAATACTGGTATTTATTCTGAGCAAAAATGAAGTGGACGAGTACAGTGTGTGGAAACAGAGATTTCTTATAAGGTGATATAAATGGATCTGTATACTGAGCTATCACACAAACCAGTGACTTGATGGGAACTAAATCCCACACAAACCAACTGGTCTACACCTAATGGGTTTCCTTCAATGTTCCACTAAGTTTCCAGGACGGGGGGTCGTGAGAACAAGGAGATGCACAAGGGGGATGTGTAGCAATCTAGGGAAATTTTAGCACTAGGGTTCATAGGATGTCAAAAGAAAATTTTCCCAAACATACAATTATTACAGTTGATATCTTTTCAATGAACAATATCACTAAATCAATGGTGCAAGAAACTGAGCAATACAAAGTTCCATTAATCGTCAGTTAACTGACGCTAAACTTTCAGTGCAACGTAAAGATCGAATAACATAATGATACACAGCTCCCAGTTCAATTTTTTAACCAGAAAATTCACCCTACTGCTAACCCTATACATATCTTCTTATTAAAATGCCTAGATTCTGGCTGCAAATGTATTCCAACAACCATGCACTGAACCCGACTTCTCTGTTACAGGACCCGCAAGTGATAACACTACAGGAAATTCGGGTGGCTGCTTCAGGTTTTCTACTACAGGCGACTTGGACTGTTCTAGGGTGCGACTGATGCTACAGAGTTCCTTACCTCCTGTGTTATACTTTTACTTGACAAACCGTACCCTTGCTCTTACTTCAGGACCTTTTTTTGTTGTAATTTGCATGCCCTTCTAGTGTTATAATTTCGCATTATCCAACCATTGCAATTCACATCAATTCAACCATTGTAATTTCACATAGTTTCAGGCTTCCATAATCCACAAATATATCTATCCTAGGGCTTGCAGACTATTCCACAGAAAATTACGTCCAACCTGAGTCCTAATTTCAAAGAAGTGTTCGACTTGTTTCACAAAGAATTAATGTCCCACTCCAGGTTTTGAATTCAATGAGATGCTCGACCTGATCTACAGACGCAAGAATGACTTTGCTTCTCTCTTAGGAAGAGAAGACCCGAGTCAACACAAGAGATAAGAACAAATAGAACTTTGCTGCTCCTCCAAATAGTATTCTTGTGCCAAAACCAACAGAACTTCGCTATTTCTCCAGATGGTATTCCTGTCCCAGAATATAATGAAATGACAGATAGAGATGAGTCAACAAGGATGGAATCTTTCACCACTGAAATTGACAGAGGAGAAGGGGTCTTAAAATCCTTAGATGATGATTTGGTCTCAAGTTTCAGCTCCTCTCTTATTTATAGATTTATCCATAGGCTTCAAGGTGTGAGGGATTGTCAGTGCAACCCCTAGTTTTGGGTTCTTTTGCCCCTAGCCAACCCAACTTTTGCCCCAGATTGGGAAAAATTGGGTTTTTACCCCTTTATCAAGATTATAGCCTACAGGGTCGGATAGGCTAATTCGTCTCTCATTAATCCTCAATTTGCAGAGGACATTATAGTCTCCCTTTCCTGAAATTGCTTGCCCTGAAGCAATTTTTCAGATTTGGGTGCTGTAAAATTCGTTCTCCCTCCCATGTGGCGTCCTCCTCTGGTAAATTCTTCCATCAAACAAGGTATTCTTGAATTACTCGTCCTCTTAACTTCTTTTCTCGTACGACCATGATTGTTTCTGGTATCAATTCTGGTTGTCCTTCCTTGTATAGTGGTGGCAATTCGATAGAGGTGGTGACCTGTTGTCCCACAACCTTTTTGAGACATAACACATGGAAGACGTTATGGATTTTGTTGTCTCCTGATAATTCTAACTCATACATCTCTTCGCCAATCCTCCGGAGAACTTTGTAGGGTCCATAAAACCTTGGTTTCAATGTTTTTGCACCACTTTTCTTGAGTGTAGAATGCCTATAGGGCTGCAATCTCAAGAAAATGAGGTTTCCCACCTCAAAACTATGTTCTAATCAATGCTGGTCTGCGTACATCTTTTTGCTGATTTTGAGCAGCCTGCATGTTTTCATTGAGTACCCTGAGAATGTCATGACTCTCTTGTATCTAGTTTTTAGCAATTGGTGCCTTACTGTCTCCAAATATCTTGTTGATAAAGGATGGTGCATCATACACATATTGTGCTTTGAAAGACGTCATTCCTGTGGATAAATGGTCAGTGGTATTGTTGTAACGCTCCCCAAGGTACAACCATTTGATCCATTCTTTTCACTGACCTGTCACATAATTACATAAGTACCCCTCTATCAACTTATTCACAATTTTTGTTTGGCCATCTGTTTGTGGGTGGTAACTACTGCTAGGGGTTAATTCGGTTCCCACTAGCTTGAAAATCTCTTGCCAGAATGTACCCATAAACCTGCTATCTTGATCGCTAACTATATTCTTAGGTAGTCCATGGAGTTTGAAGACTTCTTTGAAGATCAATTTTGCTACTTCTTTGTTTGAAGAATCAACTGAGATTGCAAAGAATGTGATATTTGTCAACATGTCAACCAAGGTGTAGATACAGTCTTTGCCTTGTGCTTTGGGTAACCTCGTGACAAAGTCCATTGAGATGTTCTCCCATTTTTGTTTTGGAATTGGTAGAGGTTGGAGAAGCCCTGCAGGATGTGTGTGCTCAACCTTATTTTGTTGGCATTTCACGCATTCCTTGATATTGTTAGTTTTTGGTAGCATCAGAAGTGCTCTAGCCTTGAAAATTGGTGGAGAGGCAAGGCACATGCGTTCTAAAAAACTCGTAAACCGTTTGATGAAATTCCATCCGGATTGTATTTTATTAAAAGAATTAATATTTTTAATGGGGTTCCTAAGTCTAAACTTAGGAACATTAAAATATTAATGGGTATTAATCAAAATATGGGTGAGAATGATCTAGAAGGTAGATCAAGTCAAGTTTTAATTTTAGCCATTGATTAGAGACTTAATCTTGCCGTTGAAGTCTCAATGAGAAAAGTATAAGGAGGCTTGGGGTTCATTTAGAAACACAAAGAGAGTTGATCAGTCAGTTCGATTTTCCTAGGGCAGGGTTTGCTAAGGAATTTGAACCAGTGATCAAGCAGTGAGGATCAGATGCAGTACTGCAAGGCAGTGATTTGCAATTCCAGTGAATATATGTCAGAGAAGATAGGGAAGGATAATAGAGCCAATGTTGGGCCAAGGAGGGACAACGCAGTAGCTGGAGGAGATTGACGCAGAGGGATAACTCAGAAACTGGAGAAGGTTGACGCAGAATTGATGGGGCACAAGCAGAGATCATTGCTGGGAATCACTGAGTGATTGGTAGGAGAAATCTCGATTTCTCAGCGGCAAAAGCAGCATCAACCTAGGTTGACGCAGTCAGAGGGAGGCTCCACGCAGAAGTCACATAGTGGCGTGAGACTGCGCAGTGGGTCATCCAGGGGTTGGGGACAGGGTAAAATCTCCAGAATTAGTGTGAGAGAATTCTCAGTCATCTTCTCTAAGTGGATTGCCATTTTCTCTGGGGCATCCAGATTGTATTCAAATATTTATTGCCAAAATAGAAACCCACAGAGTTGCTACACCGGTTTTCGCACATTGGGTTTTTTCGGGACAACTGTCCAAAAACTAGTGTGTCAATGTGATTGTTCATATGCCGATGTTTCTCTTTCCATTTAATTTTCAGTTCTTAATTTGTGAAGTTTGCAGCTGAATTTATTTTGATATTTACTGAAGCATTGGTGAATAATTTATTGTAAATAAGTAGGAGAAATAAATCAATTACTGCAACAAATTTTCACATGGTATCAGAGCAAGATGGAAGCAAAGAAAAAGAGCATGGAGAACAGTAGGGATAAAAATATTTTCGAATTAGCTTCCAGGTTGGAAGAGGAATTTGCTTGCTTATCAAGTTCTGCATCAGCCGAGGATTGGTACATGATAGTGGGGCTTCAACTCATATGATTGGAGAACAAGAATATTTCTTGAGCTATCAGGAGGAATAGATGAACTTCCAAATCACGATGGGCAACTGGACGAAATGCACCCAAGTAGGAAAGGGAACTGTTACATTCCAAACAACAATAGGAGATAGTCTTTGGTCCACGAACGTACTACATGTGCCAAGTATGGGAATGAATTTGATTTCTGTATCTTAATTACAAGATAAGAGATATGATGTATACTTCATTGGTAATAGAGTATATGTCAAGCATCCTAAGTGGAAAAAGAGGGCCCAGATTGGAACTCGAAGCAACAGATTATACAACTTTCAACTCGAGTCTCCTATGGCACTGATAAGTAATAATGTCAGTGGAGATAAATAATTAAATGAGTTGTGGCATAGAAGGATGGGACACTTACATCATGGGGCGTTAAGGATGCTCAAGGAAATTGTTACGGGGGTTCTAGTGCTTACTCCAAAAGCAAGAATAGAGCTAAGAGTGTATTAGGCTTAATACACTCAAACATTTGCATCCAATGTCTATAAGAGCCATCAGTGGTGTTGAGTATTTTGTCACCTTCATAGATGACCATTCCAGGAAAACTTGGATTTATTTTTTGAGAAACAAGGATGAGGTCTTTGATCGGTTTAAGGAGTTGAAGGCTCTAGTGGAAAACCTGACAGGAAGGAAGATCAAGATAGTGCGCTCAGACAATGGTGGAGAGTACATGGATAAGGACTTCACAAACTTCTGCGCAAGAGAAGGGATCTGAAGAGAATGGACAACACCTTATAATCCAGAGTAGAATGGAGTCGCAGAAAGAAAGAACTTAACTATTGTTGCAGTAGCAAAAGCGATGTTATATGATCAGAATCTACCCATGTTTTTATGGGCAGAAGCATGCAGCACGACTCTATACATTCAAAACAGGACTCCCCATAGAGCTTTAGGAAAGAAGACGCGAGAGGGTGTTTTCACGAAAAAGAAGCCAAAAGTAAGTCACCTCAGGATATTAGGAAGTGTGGCTTATTGCCATATTCTAGAAGAGAAGCAAACCAAATTAGAGAAAGCTGTCGAAGTTGGGTATCTTGTGGGTTACAGCAAGACTTCAAAGGCGTTTCGAATCTACATTCTGAGCAGTAGGAAGATTGTAGTAAGGCGGGACGCAAAGTTCATGGAAGATAGAGATTTCAAGGAATCTCGAGAGATGCCGTTTGAAGAACAGGTTGAGGCTGCTCCTCTAGTCCAGCAATAGGGATCAGATTTGGCAGGAACACAGGTATCTGGTTCAGGCACGGTAGCCAGTACTAGCATTTCCTTAAGAGAAGATTAACAGATGGAACCTCCCACCACTAGTGGAAGAACTAGCCGAGAAGTATGACAGACTCTGAGGGATGCAGAGGAATTCGTTGGAGCTCCTAGAGCCGAGAAAAGGCAACGTAGACAACCTGACAGGTACCAAGCATAGCTCAAGTTGAAAAACCTTCTAGTTTTCGAGAATCCGTACAACATCGGGTATGAGTGGATGCCATGGATGAAGAGTACAGTTCCATCATGACAAATGATATCTAGAAAATTGTACCAAGACCAGAGAACATATCAATTGAGGCTTTGAGATGGATCTACAAGATCAAGTATGCTGTAGATGTCAGTGTAGACAAGTATGTTGATTTGTGGTAGCATTGGATGTGCTCTAGCCGTGAAAATTGGTGGAGAGGCTAAAGCACATGAGATCTCCAAGACCCATAAATGGTTTGGGGAAATTCCACTCGGTTAGAGATTTAAAATAATTAATATTTTAATGGAGTTTAAGTTAAACTTAGAAAAATAAAATATTAATGAATTATATAAACCGGTGAGAATGTTCTAATGAATGGATCAGCCAAATCTAGTCCGAAGTCGTTGATTAAGACTTATCTCGGCCGTTGAAGACTCAACATGAAGTATAAGAGAGGCTTGAGGGTCAGTTGGAGATTCACCAAGATTGATCAGTCAATTCGATTTTTTTGGAGTAGGTTTTGCTGAGAAAATCCGAACAAGTGATCTGAGTTGCAGCGAGGGGTAGTGAGTACATAGCAGAGAGCCATAGATAGTGCCAGAGGGCTAGCACAGTGATTGAGGAGGCTACGTAGAGCTAGCAGGAGCTACGTAGAGCCAGCCAGAGACTGCGGGGCCTACGTCGGTGACGCAGACGGCCAGAGAGCTGATGCAAAGAGGCAGAGGGTTGACGCAAAGGGTTCCAAAGCTACGCAGAGGCTAGTAGGGCTGGCGCAGAGCCTTGGAGAAGCACTAGAAGGTTTTTTGTGGGGCAGACTAGTGATGGAAAGCTGAATATCTGCTTCCGAGAAGAGGTATTACTGCCATGTAGAAATCTTTGTTGGGTGAGCCAGTTTGGCACCCTAGTTGTACTCAAGAAAGCTGCTTAATAATAAAACCCTCATAACTATTGCATCGGTTTTCCCAAGTTGGGTTTTTCCAGGGACGATTGTCCAAAAATAACGGTGTCCCTTGTGTGTTTGTCTATTATCTCAGTTGATGATCTGTAGATGAGTTGAGACTGCATTTGTGTTTATTTTCAATATTTATATTGTTAAATAACTTGTTAAGGAATAAACAAGTAGGTGAAATAAACCAGATAATGCAGGAAGAGTTTTTGACGTGTTAGACTTAGAAATTCCAACATGGTATCAGAGCATTGCAGATCACAGGAGGACTGAAGGCACC
This sequence comes from Pinus taeda, assembly GCA_000404065.3. Classification (NCBI taxonomy): domain Eukaryota; kingdom Viridiplantae; phylum Streptophyta; class Pinopsida; order Pinales; family Pinaceae; genus Pinus; species Pinus taeda. The sequence continues at coordinate 287,874 of APFE031253688.1, read as the reverse complement.
AGCTTAATCAGAAGTATTTGCAGCAGTAACAGTTGTCCCAAGAGACAGAGTTGTTCCTAAGAAGAAAGCAACAGAGAAGGAGTGATGCAAAGGGCCTGTGTCATCATTTCAAGCCAGAGAGAAGGCCAGGGTAGAGGCAGAAGAGGCTCATGAAGAGCCACATCTTCCTACTCAGTCAAGTAGGCTTGACGCAGTGGGCCAGAGGAGTGATTCAACCGTTGCCGGGATTGTGCAGAGATGGAAGGCTCAGTTTCTTCAGTTGTTGGGGTATAGGGAGCTGTAGGCAAATTGTGGATTAGAAAGCAGGTGGGGTGCTGTTGCTGTCAAAGCAGAATAGTACCTATCGGGACAAAACAAAGGTAGAGGGAGTTGCTGCCTTGACGGATTTCTAGCCAAGAAATCTAGATCTGACTTGCAGTTGCAAAGAGGATCAGAAAGGATCGACAGTAGGCGGGAAGATTTCCAGTAGGGAAATCAAGCGTCAGAAGGAGTCTAGGAGAGAACTTCCAGGAGGGCAATAGAGACGCAGAGGGAGTCTAGGAGAAAACTTCTAGAAGGGAAGTCGAGACTCAGAGGGAGTCCAGAAGAGGAGCGAAGATGGCAGTGAATGGACTGAGGGATCAGGACAGGTTGGATGGGGCCTCCAACTTTGTCATCTGGAAGGTGAGGATCTTGTCTGTTCTAGATAGACATCGCATCAAGGGCTTCGCCTTGAGAATCGTGGCTATCCCTGTCGACCTAGCTGATAATGAAAGGTATGAGGATGCAATGGCGAAGGCAAAGTGCATAATCCTTGATGGGGTGAAGGATCATGAAGTACTGCATATTGCCGAGAAGAACACAACAAAGGAGATGTGGGATACGTTGATGACATTGTATCAGGACACTTCCGTTTAAAGGAAGATGTTGTTGGAGGATCAACTGCAGTTGTATCTGATGCAGAAGGGAGAGCAGATAGATCTATACCTTAGCAGGATGCAAAAGATTCGGGACCAACTTACTTCCATAGGGGCCACACTAGATCAAGAGTTCATGGTGAGGACCGCCTTGAATGCAGTCTCTGAGGATTGGGAGACATTTTTCCAAAGCATTTTGGGCAGAGCTGATCTTCCAGGATGGGAAGAGATGTGGGTAGCTCTTCGCCAAGAAGAGATTAGACGGTTGACCAATGCGGGAAGTAGCAGCAAAGGAGGTCGAATCAAGAAAGAGGAGGAGGAGGATGCAACTCTGGCATTTGCGAGACAATAGGGGAAGAGGAAGAAGAAGGACATCTCCAAGGTGAAGTGCTTCCATTGTGGGGAGCTGGGTCATTATGCAACCCAATGTCCTAGGAAGAAGAATAAGGGAGAGGCTTCTGACTCCAAGGCAACTCCGTCTAAGGTGGAGAAAGAAGTTAGGAGGACTAAAGAAGATGAGGGGCATGATCCTTGAGGTACCCAAACTCTTGGATCATATCCGACTATGGGAGCCCTGAAAGACAGTAGTAGGATGACAGATGTCGGTAGAAGCAAGATGTAGATGGAGCGACAAGGCAGTGCTAGAGTGCAGAGGTCTGTGGCAGCGCAGTGGGGGCTGCAGCAGTGTGAGAGGCATAGAGGTGGTTACAACAGTGCAGAGAAGCACAAAGGAGGTTGTAGTAGTGCGAGAGGCACATAAGTGTCTGCAGCAGTGCAGAGGCAGCACAGGATAGCAGCAGAGGTAGCTTCAACATCACGAGGCTTCCAGACTAACAAGGATGTCATTAGTTGGGTAGATCAGTTACTTACTTCTCAGTAACTGAGTTGCAGTGCAACAATTAGTGGTGGTAGTGCTATAGGCAGCATGATGCAGTGCGTTGAGAGGGAGTTGCAGTACAGTTGTAGCAGTGGCAGTGGCAAAGCCATAGGCAGCAATACAGGAGGCAACAATGTAGTGGATGTTGGGCAACAAGCCAAGCATCAACACAGGTACCGGTGCTAGATGATCAGTGTGATGTTCACTGGTGGAGCATTACTAGAGCACATTCCTCACTAAGAGGTAGTGTTGATTTTTGGTAGCATTGGATGTGCTATAGCCATGAAAATTGGCGAAGAGGCTAAAGCATGTGAGATCTCCAAAACCCAAAAATGGTTTGGGGAAATTCCACCTGGTTAGAGAGATATTAAAATAATTAATATTTTTATGGAGTTCCTAAGTCTAAACTTAGGAAAATTAAAATATAATGGGTATTAATATAAAACTGGGTGAGAATGTTCTAAATGACATGGATCAAGCGAAATCTAATCTTAGTTGTTGATTAGAGATCTAATCTGGACCGTTGAAGACTTAATAGGAAATGTATAAGAGGAGGCTTGAGGGTCAGTTGGAGATACACCAAGATTGATCTGTCAGTTCGATTTTTCTGGAGTGGGGTTTGCTGAGAAAAATCGAACAAGTTATCTGAGTTGCAGTGAGAGGCAGTGAATACATAGCAGAGAGGCAAAGATAGTGCCAGAGGGCCAGCGCAGTGGTTGAGGAGGCTATGCAGAGCCAACTAGACACTGCGCAGACGCTGAGGGGCTTGCGTGGGTGACGCAGACGGCCAAAGAGCTAGCGCAGAAAGGCAGAGGGTTACACAGAGGATTCTAGAGCTATGCAGAGGCTAGAAGGGCTGACGCAGAGCCTTGGAGAAGTGCTGGAAGGTTTTCGTGGGGTAGACTAGCGCTGGAAAGCTGAATATTTGCTTCCAAGAAGAGGTATTACTGTCGTGTAGAAATCTCTGTTGGGTGAGCCAGTTTGGCACCCTAGTTGTACTCAGGAAAGATGCTTAATAATAAAACCCTCATAACTTTTGCACCGGTTTTCCCAAGTTAGGTTTTTCTGGGGACGATTGTCCAAAAATAACAGTGTCCCTTGTGTGTTTGTCTATTATTTCAGTTGATGATCTATAGATGAGTTGAGACTGCATTTGTGTTTATTTTCAGTATTTATATGGTGTTAAGGAATAAACAAGTAGGTGAAATAAACCAAATAATGCAGGAAAAATTTCTGACGTGTTAGACTTAGAAATTCCAACAAAGTACAAGGCTAGGTTCTCGCAAAAGGGTGTGCTCAAGCCTCAAAAGGAATGAATAGACTATGAGGAAACCTTTGCTCTAGTATCTCGGTATACCTCTATCAGATCCATTATATCCCTTGCAGCACAGATGAGATGGGAGATACACCAAATGGATGTCAAGACAAAGTTCTTGAATGGGGCGATAGAAGAAGAGGTATATATCGAATAGCTAGAAGGTTTTGAAACACATGAAAAGAGAACTCATGTGTGTAGGTTGAAGAAAGCCTTGTATGGGCTGAAACAAGCACCCAAAGCTTGGTATGGTCGAATTGATAACTACTTACAGCAGTTGGGATTCATCAAGAGCGATGCTGATCCCAATCTTTATTATCTGTTGGTAGAAGGAGAGCCATTAATTCTGGTATTGTATGTGGATGATCTATTTTTGACAAGGTCATCCAGACTCATAGAGGATTGCAAGAACCTGGAAACAAAGTTTGATATGAAGGATTTGGGGCTAATGCACTATTTTCTGGGATTGGAAGTTTGGTAGTAGGATGGTGAGATCTTCCTTGGCCAAGGTAGATATGCATCATAAATTATGAAAAGACCTATGGCTACGCCTATGATTACTAATTGGAAGAAAAGAGATGCTTCTGGAGACAAGGATTTGGACCCCACCTTATATAGACAACAGATTGGGTCGCTGATGTATCTGGTCAATGCCAGGCCAGACATATGTTATGCTGTCAACACCCTTAGTGAGTTCATGATGGAACCAAAAAGGGCACACTGGGCATCAGCAAAGCACATTTCAGGTATTTGCAGGGAACAATGAATTTTGGATTAAGATCCACCAAGTCGATGATATCGAATTGAGTGGATTCATTGATGCAGATTGGGTAGGAGGTTCAGTAGACAGGAAATGTACCACTGGTTGTTGCTTCGTTATTGGATCTGGAATGACCTCCTGTTGTAGTAAGAAGTAGAAGTTTGTAGCACTGAGCTCTGTTGAAGCTGAGTATATGGCAGCTAGCAAAGCAACATGTGAAGCTATATGGCTTAGGAAACTGCTTGTAAATCTATTTAGGAAAAGGATGGAAGCGACAAAGATCTTATGTGATAATCAGTGTTGTATCAAGCTCTTCGAAAATCTAGTGTTTCATGATCGCTCCAAACGCATCGATATTCGGTGTTACTTCATCAGAAACTGTGTTCAGCGTGGGGTGGTACCGTTGGAGTATACTCCCATAGGAAATCAGGTAGTAGATGTACTCACCAAGGTTCTTTGAAGAACAAAGTTTGTTCAATTTCGGGAATAGATGGGTATGTTGCAAAATCCCTTTCAATAGTGTGGTGCAGCGTTTGAGAGGGAGTTGTAGTACAGATGTAGCAGTGGCAGTGGCAGTATCATGGACAGCAGTATAATAGCAGTAGCAACATAGTGTTGGTGACAGCAACATTGTGGAAAGGAGTTGCTTCAGAGACAAAGTAACATGTAGTTGGACATTGTTGCTAGAGCACTTTTGTCGCTAAGAGGGAGTGTTAGTTTTTGGTAGCATCAGAAGTTCTCTAGCCTTGAAAATTGGTAGAGAGGGTAAGGCACATGAGGTCTAAAAAACCCAGAAACCGTTTGGTGAAATTCCACCCAGATTGTATTATATTGAAATAATTAATATTTTTAATGGAGTTCCTAAGTTTAAACTTAGGAAAATTAAAATATTAATGGGTATTAGTCAAAATATGGGTGAGAATGTTCTAGAAGGTGGATCAAGTCAAGGTTTAATCTTAGCCGTTGATTAGAGACTTAATCTCAGCCATTGAAGTCTCAACGAGAAAGTATAAGATGAGGCTTGGGGTTCATTTAGAAACACAAAAAGAGTTGATCAGTCAGTTCAATTTTCTTAAGGCAGGGTTTGCTGAGGAATTCGAATCAGTGATGAAGCAGTGAGGATCAGAGGCAGTACTGGAAGGAAGTGATTTCCAGTTCCAAGTTAAAGAAGACAGGGAAGGATAATAGAGCCAGCGCTGGGCCAAGGAGAGACAACGCAACAGATAGAGGAGATTGACATAGTGGGCTAGCGTAAAAACTGGGGGAGGTTAACACAGAAGTGCTGGGGGACAAGCAAAGATCATTGCCGGGAATGATTGTGAGTGATTGGCAGGAGAAATCTTGATTTCTCAGCAGCAAAAGCAGCAACAACCCAGGTTGACGTAGTCAGAGGGAGTCTCCACACAGAAGCCACGCAGTGGCTACGTCGGCTCACGCAGATTGCACAATGGGTCATCTAGGAGCTGGGGACATGATAAAATCTCTAGAATCAGTGTGAGAGAATTCTCAGTCATCTTCTTTGACTGGATTGCCATTTTCTCTAGGGCATTGAGATTGTATTCATATATTTACTGCTAATAATAGAAACCCTTAGAGTTGCCGCACCGATTTTCACACTTTGGGTTTTTTTGGGGACAATTGTCCAAAAACAAGTGTGTCAATGTGATTGTTCATGTGCTGATGTTTCTTTTGCCGTTTAATTTTCAGTTCTTAGTTTGTGAAGTCTGCAGTTGAATTTATTTTGATATTTACATATGCATTGGTGAGTAACTTATTGTAAATAAGTAGGAGAAATAAATCAATTACTACAACAATTTTTCACAGACATATTTGATCACATCTTCTTTGAGACCTTCCAATGAAAATGATTCCCTAATCTGTCGATAGGTTTTGAAGAACCCCTGATGTCCAATTGATGGAATGTCATGCATAACCTTCAAAATCTTCTCCTTGAGGGTGGATTCAGGAAACAAGTATATCCTATCTTTGTTGTAAATAACATCGACTAGTTTGTATGTGTCATATCGAATGAGTCTGTCATCCAGTGCACATGCAAACTAGTTTTTGGCATATTCAGCTGAGAGATGAGCCTTCTATTGAAATTTGTAACTATGTTCGGTCTTCATAATGACATATGTAATGATCATTTTATGTATTTAATGAAAAGAAAAAAATAAATTATTATTGTTGCTCTTGAGGCATGGGTTTCATGCTTAAGGGAAATCTATTTTTAGGTCAAGCACCCATTGAGTGCTTCTAGGGCTTGTTTTCTAGTCTACAAGTCAATTAAGTCATTGCCATGTATGGAAGACCCATTTGGGCATGTTACACATTATAAATAAAATTTATTTGTGTCAAAATAGAGTCAAAAGGCCTTCTAAGACCTTGTCATGGTGCAAAGATCAAGTCAACTTACATGAAGGAACAAGTCGGCCTAAAGATAGCAATTCATACCCCTCAAAAGCCTATAAATAAGAAGGAACTCGACCTCATTTGGATTCACAGTCACTCAAGTTTGATCTCCTCAAGATAGAAGCTGGACAAGGAAGAAAAATGAAGAAGAACAAGGTCAATGTTTTGGGCCTCTCTCTTTCTCTCTCTCATGTTAGGGTTTCTATAGTGGTTGAGAAATTCAAAGTGCTGAAAAGTTGTTGGGCAAGTCGAAGTGTTGGAAAGTTGTTGGGCAAGTCGAAGTGCTAGAAAGTTGCTGGGCAAGTTGAAGTGTTGGAAAGTTGTTGGGCAACTCAAAGTGTTGGAAACTTGTTGGGCAAGTCGAATTGCTGGAAAGTTGCTGGGCAGGCCAAACTTGCAGAAGAAACTGCTGCGTCGAAGATGCAGAAGAAATTGTTGGGTTGATGTTGCAGAAGAAACTGCCGGATCGAAGTTGCAGAAGAATCTGCTAGGATCAAAGTTGCTGAAGAAGTTGTTGGAGTCGAAATTAAGAAATCTCATCAAGGAGAAAGGTTGACTTGGTCTTGGAGGTGTCTATGTGAAGGGTCATAGGTCTTGGAATTCGTAAATTGAAGTTCTATAAGAAGAGAAGAATTCTTGTGGGTTTTCCTCTCAAGTGGAGAGGTTTTGGCCCTGGCTGATCGCCTATATCTTATGCCCTTTTGTCTTATTGTTCTTTATGGTTTGGTAGCTATTTGATGAAAAGAACACTAAATATAATCAAGTGAAAGAAGAAGCTAATTAAGTTAAGTAAAAATATATCACAAGCAATTATCGATGTAAGAGAAATCACATATCTTGCTGCCCCTAGATTTTTCAACATGGAATCAGAGCTAAGGTGACAAGACATTGAAAGGAAACTTGAAGACGAACCATTAAAAGAAGTATCGAGAAAGGTCAAGGCATCAAAGAGGAGATCGAATCATCAAGAAAAGGATTCAGAAGGGACAAGCAAACCAAGGAGTATCAAAGAAGACCTCAAAACCTTAGCTCATTCAAAGAAGGATTCTATAATTGAAGCATTCTTGGGAACCTCGCTCAATCATCATCATAAGGAGAAGAAGACCTCAAGGACCCTACCTTCACTCAAAGAAAGGAGGACTAAAAATTGAAGCATCTTGAAGTCTCTACATCCAAGGAAAGTAGGAAGAAGCACTGTCATCATAATTAAGGAATCAAGGTGATCTCCCTCTTCTTGAATCGAGGATCACTATCAAAGCATTCTTGAAGGAAGACATCTTCATCAAGATGACATCTTCTATTATCAACATTATCAAGGAAGGCATCAAATTGAAGATTTCAAAGTGATGTGGGACCAAGTGAACAAGTTCAAGCATTTGCTGCCATGGCTAGGAAGAAAGGAAAGTTTGGGAAGTTCAGTCCTCAAAAAAAGAACATTATGTCAAAGATCCAATGCTATCACTGTCATGAACAATGTTGCACGAAGTGGGGACGTAATGGGGACTTTTTTGGAAGCGGGGACGCGAAAGCGTCATTTTCCAAAAATCTTGGAAGCGAAATGTCTCGGAAGCATCTACTATATATAAATATATATTTATTATTTTTTCGTATTTATATTAAAAAAACATCCAAAATACCAAATTAGTTGTAGAAGACATGAAAACATGCATAGTTTTACATAAATCAAGATAGATATGGCATCCATTGTATATCAATGATTAATTATTCCAGCATCAACCATCTACAATCTAGATTCCTCTTCTCTTGTCTAGACTTTGCCTCTACTTCAATTCTATAGGGATTTTAGTCAATATTGCCTAATTTTGATCAAACAGCTTAATCCAAGCCTTATAATATGGTAGAGAAAGCTTAACATGCCTGATCAATGATTTTGACGAGTGAAGGGTACATAATTGTTAAGGCCATGACAAAGGAGTTCAACAATCAATAACACCAACACTGGGGGGGGTACATATAGGGCTTATTGCTCTTGATTAAATGCCAATCACATGCCCTCATACATGATATAATCCAATGAAACACCACAATCCCATTGATCCTGAAAACTGTGAAGTCTGCTGAATTTTGAATGGGATATGAAATTCTATTTTCTCCATATGAAGTCCGATGAGGTTGGAACCACTCTCAAACATCCTGAGTCATTTCATGGTAATGTTAAAATTTAAGTAAAAGGATGGAAATGAAAGATAAAGGAGAATGTCACTTTTACTTTAAGAATTTAACATTACCATTAGGGAGCACCTTGGGAGTATTCTGAAAGTGTAGTTCCTCACAGAACAGTTCGAAATTTCCAAAAACAAAAAAAGCCCCGCGGAACCATCCACCTTCTCTTGGATTCGCTCGTGATCCGCGGTGGATACACTCCCGAACCTCCATAGATCCGCACCTGATCCTTTCTGGATCTGCGGATCAGGAATTAGGGACCATGGATCGGGCATTAGGAGTCGCGGATCGGGGCCCCACGAATCCATTTTTGCAGGAACTGCCCAAAAAAAGACGATCTGCGGATCCAATTTTTTGATCTGCGGTTTCGCCGAAGGATCGGTGGCGGATCCGTACAGGACACGGATTTGCCTTTGGATCCTTGGGGGGGGGGGAACTGTTCCTACAACACTGGTCATGAATATGGGCACTACAAGAAAAATTGTCCTAAAATCAAGAAGGACAACAAAAGAAAAGAAAGGAATGAAGTCCATATTACTGAAGAAGTGGAAGAACTTGAAAAGAGGGAATCAAAGGAGGAAGTAAAAGATCTCTACTATGACCAAGATAATCTCCTTCACTTTGTTCTTTTCAAGGTTTTTAGCTATCATGGTAGAAAGCATTGTAAAGTATGATAGGATGCATCATATTAACATATGGCATCATATTAGAAGCATACAATTGAAGCAAGAGCTCGTGACATATTTATAGAAGCTTTAAAGATAGTTGAAGTAGAAGTATACATGAATGTAGTAGTCATCATAGAAAGGAAGTAGCTCTTGGTAACCTCATTAAAAGCATAAGTAGTACTTATGGGAAAAGAAAAGTCATCTAGCATGATAAAGGATAGAAAGTGTTCATCATGTATCGTCATCATTAGGAAGGAGCATTTGCAGGATGAGGATAATCAATGTCCTCTGTTGGAATTTACATTAGAAGGTTCACCTCTCTTGGAAGAAGCAAGTGTCTCGCTGAAAATTCCACCTTGTATGGGATTCATTGTTTAGAAGGATGATGGTATAATGACAAAGGAGTGTAGCATGACAAGATGGTTGAAGTACTTTCAATCAAGGGAAGGAAGTTGCCAAAGGAAGACTAGATGACCATGAAGGGAAAGGAGCTATGTATGCATGTATTTGATAAAATAAGTCATTTCATCATATAGTTGCTAATAACATGGGTAAATGCTCTACGCCATGAGCATGATCGAAGAAAAAGGGATCTCTTCCTTGGAAAGATGCATGAAGGCATGGTTCACATATTTACAAGAAGAAATCAACATAATATGTTCTCATATGGAATGTGAGGTAGTTGATGAAGGAACTATGGATGGAAGTTCTTGGGGAGCAATGTGTGAAGAAAGAAAGAAGATATCGTGAAAGCTACAACTATGGTCACGTAAAATAAGGAATGAACATCCGATGACTAGAAGAATTTGGTATGACATCTCCATGGGAAAGGTATGAAGAGCTTGATAAAGTTTGAAAAAGAAGACCCTTGACATTGGAAGTCTTGGAGATGTGTTTATGATGCAGGATGTTGATAGCAAGTAGCTGTCATGATGAAAGGCCATCACAAAAGGTAATTTTGATGCTCGTTTTTATTATCTAAACAACACCTAGATGGGTTAATACAAGACTATTGAAAGAGAGTTGTAGATGTCACTTACAACTAACACTCACGTAGTGGGATGGAAGATCCTGAAGAAAAACATGACGTGGAAGAGGTAGCTGTATGAAGGAAAGCCAAATGTGGACTGGAAGATAACTTTCCGATGAAGAGAAGGATGACATGGCTGACTTGGTCCGTGAAGGAAAGTGATGGATGGTTGATGCCCTACAAGATGAAGGCTCCATAAACATGAAGATGACATTCATGACATCGAATGGAGGAGCTCTACAAGCAGCTGAAGATAACATAATCTCCACGAAAGAATAGATAGTTGTTGCTGGAAACAAGTCCTTGGTTAAGAGGGAGCTTGGGTACATTCCTTTTATAGGAATGGGTATATCTTCCCTAATTGAAAGGGAGACATAGCACATAATTCTTGCCTTCACCTCGTGAAGAAAGAATGGAGGATTGGGTAAGCATTTGGCATTCGATACTCTTTGAGGATGAGGTAGGGCATCCAAGATAAGAGTAGTTGTAGAGGATCAATATTCTTTGAGGATTGGGAATCCAAAATAAGAATAGTCTTGGAAGGGCATACCCTGTGAACACCCAGGTGGCGTATGTGCCTTGAGAGACAATGATGATGGTGTGTGTCAGTGATTGGTCTTGCGAGCATTGTGCACTGATCTTGTGGAGAGATAGAGTGGTTAGTCAAGGCCCTTGCTATGTGATAATGTTGGTTGGTATGATGCAAAGAGACGACTCACCAATTTGGCTCTTCTTATGATAATTCTTCAGATTGAAAATGTCCAACTACGTTGTATGGAATATGAATACCTCCCCATTTAAGAGGGAGGGTTGAAATATGTAACTAGGTTCGGTCTTCATAATGACATATGTAATCATGATTTTATGTATATAATGAAAAGAGGAAAATAAATTTATTATTGTTGCTCTTGAGGCATGTGTTTCATGCTCAAGGGAAATTTAGTTTTAGGTCAAGCACCCATCAAGTGCTTCTAGGGCTTGTTATTTAGTATACAAGTCAATTGAGTTATTGGCATGTATGGAAGACCCATTTGGGCATGTTACATTTGGTAAAGAACATTGTTTTGAGTCAAAAGACCCTCCAAGACCTCGTCATGGTGCAAAGATCAAGTCGACCTACAGGAAGGGACAAGTCGGCCTAAAGATAGCAATTCGTACAGTTACCCACCACTTGGTGGGTGATGTCCCTAGGAGAAAAAAATTCTCCAAGATGGTCGTTAGGCGGCAGCCAACAACTAGCTTGTTGTTCCATTTCGCTGCCACCTGAGCCAGCCATGTGTTCCCTCACCCATCTGTCATGATAGTATGTTTGAAGGTGGGCCTCCCGAACCTCAAGGTATGTCTTGCCATTTGGTAATTGAGTATTGAGTGTGCTTATCATGGACACTTCTAGGCATGGATTAATGGGGGGATTCGGCGGAAAGAGTGGGATTAGTTTGTGCTTCTGCCACTCTGACTTCTTTTGGATCTTACACTTGGATTTTAGTCCCATGGGATCTCCTTTATTGACCTTTTGGTTTTAGGGTGGTACTACTTGGGAAACCGTGATTTTCGTTGCGTGGTCTCGCTCCCTCATCCACATATATCACTTCCCTTCCATTCATTATAACCCCATTCATCATTTTTCCAACCTGGGTTGACATTTCTTCTTTGGGTCCACATAGGGCTAGACTCCCCTTTCCCTTGCCCCCACCTTGGGTCAAGCTTGGAATGATGCCCCAGAGGTTGACGCAGTTGAAAAGAAAAAGTAAAAGCATAAATGGCCACATTCAATGTACCACAAGATGCAAAAGATGGTTGGGACAAACATATTTAGCACGTGGGCAAAAGCCAATGCATGCGATCTACCTCATACCCATGGCCATCACCCTGGTTCCATAGGCCTGAGATGAGCCTCCTTTATCATTCAGGTGTTGAAGAATCTAGGGCAATTAGGTTTAGTATGATTCTTCTTGAGTTGATAACAATTTGGGTGAAGTCTTTGTACAATTTGTCTTGTTAGCTTAATCTTCTTGTTCTTCGTATTAATGCATGTGTGTGTGCTTCATCAAACCGCGATCAAAACATAAGAACAAGAACACAAGATGTTGGCTCTCTGCCAGGGCCAAAACCTCTCTTCTCTTGAGAGGAAAACCCTTCGGTAAGTTTTCTCTTATTGAAGCTTCTTATTGATCAATGCCAAAACCTAGACCCTTGACTAAAATATCGTCCAAGCACAAGACAAGTCCTTCCTCCTCTTTGCACTTGGTTTCCCCGGCACTTTATCTTCCTCCTTCCAGCACTGCGTCCTCTTTCTTCCAACACTTTGTTCTTCCTTCAACTATTGATGTACCTTGTTGCACTTGCTCTAGAAGAGACACTTGTGATGAGTCCCTTCCCTTGTGATGATCCCTACCTCCTCCTTGACCAAATGTGCTCTTCCTTGACGTGTAGATGCAGACTTGGTAGGACTGTTCTGCAACCCTAATTCTTGCACGTGTGGGAGGTTTGCTTGATGTAATATGGTTCCTCTCTCCTTCGCTTGAGGACCCTCCTTCGCTTGGATAGGAGGCCTTGTAGGCCTAGATTCAAGCCCAAACAATGAGATATGCTTCACTGTAAGTTGCCGCTGTCATAACCGCAAGCAACCCTCTTTTCCCTTCACACGTATGACTGGTATTGGCCCTAGAACCGTCCCAAAACCTTCACTACCCCTTCTATCTTCTTCCCTGCACTTGGAGGCTCCTTCTTCGTCCTTCGCTCACCTTTTCTCAGCTCCTTTACTTCGTTGATTTCAGAGGTAGATGAATGTGACGTTGGAGGAGTTGACAACCTCTATATATAGAGGAATGTCCCTCCTTTAGGCCGACTTGAAGACTGCTAGCCGACTTGTCTTCTTTGCTTCAATTTGCTTCATTTAATGGTGCCATTACTGGGAGGAGGTTGGACTTTGCTTGGAGGTGTATTCTTTGACTCTCATACATAAGTATACATGGTGTAACATTCCCTTAAAGTCTTCAACATAATTCTTTTAACTCTTTGACTCACCTATAACACTTTAACATGTGCTAGACCTACTTCAATGAGCAAGAAACTCATTGACATATATTATAAAAATAATATTTCTTTTCTTGAATAAATACACATATCAAAAGTACATTTATGAAGACCGAACCTAGTTACATTTCCTTCAACATTAGGAACCCATGATTGTCCCAACCCCTGGAGGGCATTGAACCGCCCTACCTAGAAGGAGGGGTATCCACTGTTATATCTTACACATCATGCTCTTATCCTTTGAGCCCTGAGCAGTTAATCAAAGAAAAATCATAAAAGGCAAGAGGCATATAAAGAAGGGTGGAAAAATCAAGGTCAGGGCACCTAATGTACCACGATTTCTCCCTCCTATACATTATATACCTAGGTGTGGGTTTCCCTTTTTTTAGCTACCCTTGCACCCCGATATGTGGCCCAGGATTACCCCTTTCATTCCCTATTCCATTCACCTCTTTATCACATGCCACCACCATTTGAGGGATGTACCTTGGACATACTATCCCTTCTAAAGGTAGAAACTTCCTAATAAGGTACTTGGTTAACACCCTTTGGAGCTTGGAGACATTAGCACATGCCAAAGCCCGCTATGGATGGGCATGCCATTGTGAAGTGTCCACTTGTTGTCCATGGTTTGTAAACTATTTTACCCGATTACTTTATTGACTTGTTGTGATGGAATGCTAGGGGACACATTGGATCTTATGCAGGTGTTGTAGCGGCTACAACCACCCTCCAAAATTTTGGCCTGCACCCAATTTCGGAGCCTCCTTTGAGAGTTCCACTTGACGGTTGCATACATTGGGGTTCACTTCATGAGCTCGTGTGAGCCTTCGCACCCAACTTGCTTGTTCATTCCACACAAGTTTTGCATGTTGATGTCTATGTCATGCTTGCAACCATGTTTTGGTCATGCCCAAGGTCTTCGCTTCGTGTGTACATGTTGTGTTCTCTATGGAAGCATCTGTCGCACTCACACACAGAGTCACATTCACTGTCGTGCAAGCATCATCATGGTCGATCAACGATCAGTCATAAGTGTCACGCTTGTCGCTCACACCGTCGGTCAGTCATGTTGAGCATGTGTGTTTGGATGGTTTGGGTTATCTCGTTGTCGAGTCATGTTGGTGTGTGTTTGCAAAATCACATGTGCATGTTTCACTCATTCACACACTTAGTCATTTTGCTGAAGCTCTGTCGACTGGATTCCCCTTTGACAGCCGGACCATCACCCTATTGTCGACTCGATTGACTGTCACTAGAGAAGCATAGAAGCACTAAGCAAGTCATTTCGACTTGCACTGCCCACAAGCAATTCAATCAACCTTCATGCTGGCCACCTGGAGAGTTGGACCCGACAACCACCACGGGATTGAACCCCCTAAAAAATTGCGCAGAGGCTGCTGACCTTGCTCGCTCTGCTGGCTGAGGAAATTGCGCAAATAGGCTAGACAGACACCAAGTGCCCGTCCTTGTCTCTCTCAAGAAATTGCGCAATTCTTCCAGCTAGCCCTCCCGACAGTCGACCGGCTGCTCATCCAAAAAATTTTACTAGTTTTCATGAGCAGGCCCTCTATTGCCCAGCAGTATGCTCAGCTCAAAAATTGCGCAGAGATGATCAGCAGGCCAACCTCCCAACATCATTGCAATTTCTCTAGCCAGTAGCTCCAAGCAATAGACTGCCAGCTCCCTGCAAGAATTGCGCAGTTTCTGTTGCCAAGCTCTTGGCCCACTGACTGCCAGTTCCCCTTGGGAATTGTGCAGTTTCTTCTGCCGGTAACCTAGCAACCAATTGTCAGTTCTCCCAAAGAATTGTATAGTTCTGGCTGCTGGGCACGTGGCTAGTTCCTCCCAAAAACTGCACAAATCTTGTCTGCTAGTCCTACCTGCAGCCCAGCCAATTCCTCCAAGAAATTGCGCAAATTTAGTTGTCAAGCCCCCGCTGCCCGCTCGTTCCGGAAAATGCGTAGATTTTCTTTGCCTTGCCTTCCTGCAGCTCGGATTGTTCCTCCCAAAATTTGTGCAATTTTTCCTTCCAGCCGAGCCAGACCTCGTGGACAGTCACTGTCGATCTGGATTGCCCATCTTCATCACCCAGTGACTCTTGCGCAGTTTTCATCTCCAGTGCCTGGAGCCATCATTTTGCCTCACTATCTTGTTTCTTCTCTCGGTTACCTGCATCCGCAATGATCATGTGTCATGGTAGACTAGGAGGTTTTTGGATTTGATGTCGTCTCGTCATGAGTGTCTACAGGTACAGGTACATCAACAAACATGGCACGATGACGAATGGAATGAATGAAGAGAGCACATGCAGAAGGATAGGTTCACCAACGGATGAATGAACAATGCATGCGAAGAGATGTGCTTGCGAACAGATGATCATGCAAAGATGTGTTCGCAGATGAACAGATGAGCAAACATGCAAGATGTGCTCAGAGACAGACGAACAGACCTACATGCACCTTTTGCAAATAGATGAGCCTGTCAACTTTCAAGCCTTCCAACATAGAAGCAAGGAGCAACGTGCCAAAGCAACATCAAACGAACCAACGAACATCAAAGACTCCATGCACTTTGGCATGCGGAGGCGAAGTTGTGACACACCATGAAGACATCCATCACTTAACAACATTGCAGCTTGACATGCACTCCAGCTGCAGCATGAATGTACCAAAACTGTCATGTCGAGTCGTGTCATGAGTCATGTCGTCCACATCTCTACTGTGGGCCATGTTGTCAACCAATGTAATATAACATGGAAGTCCAAGAGACCCACTTGTGGTACAAAGAGTCATGTAAAGTCAAAAAGTCATGGAATTCAAACAATCATGAGGGTAGTTGAACAACCACAAAGGTTAGTTTCACCATTGGCTATACATACCTCGTCATTTTTACATACACAGGACTTTTCACCTCAGCTCCTCCCACATAGCCAAGAGAGTCTGTAATCTTTTCTTTGAGGAGTAAGTAGCAGCTCCAATGCCCCTCACACAGGGTTAGTGATGTATGGTGTAACAATGTGTCTTGGAACTTTCGCTTAATTTAGAAGCCTGCTAACATGCCAACGCGTTTTCACACATGTATTATATCTATTGTAAGACTAATCTTTGACACTTGTAATGCATGTTGCTTGAACCTGTGTTTAACACTTGAACTAATTCACTTGTTGTAATACACATATGTTAATGAAAATGTGTTGTATATGTGGTTAACACTATCTCACTTGTGTAGACTACTCTCCCGGACATTAGATAGACCTTTCACAGGGAACTTGCTATAACAACCGTTGTACTCGCGCAGACTAATCCGTTGAGTGTTATACATGTTATCTTCCCTTGTGTGTTGTGATTGCCGCATTCGTGTGGACTATTTCGCCAGAAGTTGCGCATGTCCTATTGTGTTTTGTGTTCTTAGCAAAGTTGGGACTTCTCCCAACTGAGTTTGGACTCACTCCCACCCTCTCCCTCTACGGTGAAAGAACCATTGACACAAGTGACACTTACACTCACCTGGCACACGAACCTCCCTTCTCGGAAGACAAAGCGGATCACTCTCCTATGCTGACAAGTAAGAGTTGAGGCAAATCTTTAAGATAATGGCAACCGGGCCATCGTACCGGATGGGACTCCTACACCAAACAGTGTGAGGTCTAGTTGGGACTTCATACCGGGGAGATCCATTGATGTTGGCAGGTCCAGCACCATCAACATTTTGGCTCTAGGAGGGCCTGGTGACAAGATGAGCCCGTACATCTGGGTTGAATCTCTTGCCCAATGAATAATACACAATTCGTGCTCTCGGGGTGTTTCTCTCATTTCTCCCTTAAGTAGTTATTAATCCCCAATGAGCTTCTCGATCACTTGTCCTTGTTAAAGTTTGACGGTGAGGATAGAGCATCCGTAACTAAGCACATTTCTGATTTCTTCATTTCTGTGAATCTCATGAAATTGATAGTGATGAGCTTGTTTGTGTACTCTTTTTCCTCACCCTTGAAGGTCGTGCTAATTGGTGGTTTCATACCCTGCCACCTGCTTTCGTCCATTCCCTTCTCACTTTCTCAAGGAGCTCCATCAAGCCTTCGATGAGTGTGACCACCAAGATGTCTATGAAAGATTCTTTCGTTTAACAATGAAGCTTGGCGAATCAGTTGAGGACTTTGCTACCCGATTCCTTCACCTATGTCAAGAAATTCCTGAGCAGTTTGTGGACCTTAACGTCATGAGCCAAGAGCTGAAATGCTTGGTTCATGTCTCCTGAAACGGTGAACTTCTTGATTTCCCTTCTTCCTCAACTCTTGCAGATCACGAGACACCTCATGTCCCGAAGAGGGTGCCCCCTCGTAACGGTTGCAAAGCTGAGAAATCTGCGCAGCATGTTCCCAATCCATTTGCTCAACTGTCTCTCGCCCCAACAGAGGAAATTCCAGAATGGTTAGGAAAGCCTATGGCGAAAACTCATCCCTCTATTCTGCAAGAGGATATCACCGTTCCTATCCCAAGTCTTGATGGTTATGTCAGGACCTCGCGACTCTGGTAAGCCTGTCAAACCAAATCAGATCTCGTTTCTCACACAATCCATCTATCTGCATGGTTGCACTCGACGTGGATCCCCATGTAAAGAATATTTACCATTGGGGTATGATATTTCAAAATTTCAGATTTTCGCTAATGATCGAATCTACGAGTCTGTTACAACATGTCCGTCTTCATGCACCTCTCTTACATCCAATTCGGGTTGGGAGTGTTTGTCCCTCATCCAATCATGGGACAATGAAGTTGATCATCTCAAAGACTATCTCTTTCTGGAATCATACTTATCAGATGTTCTCTCTCGTAATCAGCCCCTTGGTCTTTTTGCAAATTTTGCATGTCAAATCTGCTCACTCATCACACCAGCAATCACCCTGTGTGATGATGAACACACAACCTATCGTGCGAATCAAGTTACTCTCATTTCGCCACACCCCAATCGGTTTCACATAGTGACAGTGCTGGCATCCTTTATACATTTCTATGATGACCTTGATGCCTGCGCACTTTTTCACCAGTTGCAGGTGGGTGTTCTATCATGCCTAGCGCACAACGAACTTGGTTCCCTTATTCGGAGCGTTCGCACGATTGTTCAAAAGGTTTCTTGTTCATGTCAAACTGGGAATCCGGCATCTCGACCGACTGGTCTGATTTCTCTTCTATCTTGGGTGGCTGTCATGCAGTTTATCATTGTTAATTTTAGGTATGTTCTATGATTAGAGCAATTTATTTCAATTTTCACAATTAGCTCAATATCTTTTCCAGATTAGCAATCACATCAGCATTAAAGTAAATTGCAGATAAAACATAAACATAGATCACAGAAGACAAGCCAAGACAAGAGGACACAAGATGTGGCGCTAGCTAGGGACAAACCTCAATGCGGGGAAACCCTTGATCAATTCTTCTTATATGTTCTTCAATAGTTCAGTAGAGAGAGAGATAGTACATACACAATAGAAGTCAACACTTTGACTTATCTAAATAAGAGCATAGATCATCTTTAAGTAGAGGATACTTGAGGTAACTGAATTCAGTTGAAGGCATGCTGCTTCAATTGATTCTCCCAGGTGACTACATCACCATGCGACAACTATCATTGTGCTCCTCCTCATCATCATGCTGCACCTCACTGCGTTGCACCATGCTGCACCCATCATTGCTATGCTGCATCCCATCATGCTTTACCAATCATGATTGTACCCATCACTGTGTTGCATCATGTACCATTGATGTCCCAATGCGCTTGCAGCACCATGCTTACCGTGTTGTCCCATTGTGTTTGCAGCACCATGCTTGCTGCTGTCCCATTGAAGCATTGTTGTACCATGCTGTTGTCCCATTTTGCAACACCATGCTTGCTGCCCCAATGCAACATTACTATACCATGTTGCTGTCCCAATTGTGTTATTGCTACTCCATGTCATAGCTGCTGCCATGCCATTGCTGCTGTTGTGATATAGACTAGTTAGGGCACTTCAGGTTGCTGCCAGAACCCTCAAACAGTCACCTAGGCAGCCCTTAGTCTCTGCGGCCTACCCTAGGGTGAGCCCTCTGCATCCACGTTGAAGATAAGGGCATAACATGACTCCAAAACAGTCCATGCTATCCCTTGCTGTGATGGTATGGCCTCTGGCCTACCACACAACCTTGCTGTAGCTTTATGGCCCACACATCACACTCAAAACAACCCTCCTCTACCTCAGCCCTCAAGGAAGGTAACTCGAACCTCCTAATAGCAACTCAGCCTTCACAAATGACCCTTGGAACTCTCGCTGGAATGTTGCCTTAGCTGCGGTCTAGTCACAATAGGAAGGTCCCTTTACACAACCTGTTACAAGAGAGAACAATCCTCAAATACATCCACTGCTCGGCCTCCTTAATCTCCTCGACATCACGCTGTCCCATAATCTCCTTGACCTTCTTAATCTGATTGCGTCTAGGCTTTAGACAACCATGCTAGGATAGTGTATGGGATTGTTGTGTAACATCCCTCATACCTAAGGCACCTAACACTTGACTGCGGTTAGGTGTCACGACCCCTTTAGGACAACACTTAGGCCTTTCCTCCATAACTGCGTTAGGAGTTAGGGCATCTCCTCTAGGTCATGCGTAGATCATCTAGGACTGTGTTTTAACTTCATGCTAGGGCTCCTTCCCTACTGTGTCTAGGGCTTGTATAGACCAATGTATAGGGCAGCGTGTAGCCCTCCTTCTTGATTGTGTCTAGGGCTTGTACTAGGACTCCTTATGTTCTGCGTTTAGGGTTTCCTCTCTTAGATTTCTCTTCCACTAAAACCCAAAAGAAGTGGAGAGAAATCAAGAGTGAAGTTTGTGTAGAAATGACTATCAAGTCACCTCCTTTTATACTAAAACTTTGAGCATGTGTGGATTATTGGTTGCTAGCCGACCTTGGCAAATTGTCTTATAACACAAATAAATTCATAACTCCAGGAATACTTATCGGAATCGGATGATCTTTAGATCAATCCTACACCTCTTGATGAGAGGAGTCCAAGAAAAATATCAGCTGCCATAAATAAGATGACTCACATGAAGTTTGGCCCTAGTTGCCAATTTTAACAATGATTTTACCAACAATGCATCCAATGACAGTCGCTTTGCACACTATGATCTTCACCATGTAACATCTTTCTTCTTAGACTTCTGTCAAGCGAGTGAGGCACTTCGGGCTACACTGATGGCTATGGAAGGCCCTCACTGTCTTGACATGACTGATGAGAATGGCCAAATCTATCTTTCTGTATTAGATTCCCATCGTGATCCCCTCTCTCGAATCAGGAATCCATCTTCTCAAAGGTCACGAATCTTTCAGAACAACCATCACAGATTTTATGATCCAATCACTGGATGGCTGGAACAATCTTACTTGGCGAGTCGTGTTGCAGGTAACAAGCTTCAGTCCTTCTTCGCACTAGCTGAGAAACTTGGTGCAAAACAACACACACTCGCAAGAGGCCTCCAAGGTTTGTTGAAAAACGGTAGTCACGGAAAAGGTAAGCGTGTGTGTACAAAAGCACTGATGGAAGCATCGAAAGATACAAGGCAAGGTTTGTAGCACATGGGTTCACTCAAAAAGAGGGAGAAGATTACAATGATATATTTGCTCTTGTGGCCCAATATACAACCATCAATTCGATAGTATCCCTTGTTGCAAGTCAGGGATGGAATCTCTATCAAATGGATGTGAAGGTCGCTTTCTTACATAGTTTTGCTACAAGAAGAAGTGTATGTTGAACAACCTCTAGGATTTGAGGTTCTTGACAGGAAGACCCATGTATGCCGATTGAAGAAAGCTCTCTATGGTTTGAAGCAAGCCCCCTATGCTTGGTATGCTTGTATCGACAATTACTTGATAAAGTTGGGATTCACGAGCAATGTTGATCCAAACTTGTACTTCAAAACAGTCCAAGGTATGCCTCTGATTTTAGTATTATATGTTGATGACTTATTCATGACAGGTGCAGACCCTCTCATTCTAGAATCTAAGAGGAAATTGGCTTCCGAATTTGAAATGAAATACCTTGGTTTGATGCACTATTTCTTGGGATTAGAAGTATGGCAAAGCAAGGCGAGATTTTCCTTTCACAAGGAAAACACGTTGTGAAACTTCTAGAGAGATTTGGTATGGTTGAGTGCAAGTCCTTGCCTACACCTATGGAGATGAATTTTAAGAAGTTGTGTGGAGAAGCTGCTGGATCAAACCTAGCAAAGTCTTCTAAGTAGACAATTGGTTGGTGCGTTGATGTTTCTTATGAAGACTTGCCTCGACATATGCTTTGTAGTTAACACTTTGAGCCAGTTTATGATTGAGCCTCACCATGTACATTGGGTCGTTGCCAAGCATGTACTGAGATATCTACATGGGACTATCAACCTTGGATTGAAATATGTCACTTGAGATGTTAGACTACATGGATATAAAAATGCAAATTGGGCTGGTAATGTTGTAGACAGGAAAAGTACTTTTGGATGTTGTTTAGGATGTGCCATGATATCATGGATGAGCAGGAAGCAAAAATCCATAGCCCTTAGCACTGCTGAAGCCAAGTGTATTGCAGCTAGCCTTGCAAGTTGTGAAGTAGTTTGGTTGAAGAAGCTTTTTGGAAAGCTATTTGAGTAGGTTCTAGACACGACAATCATCTATTGCGATAACAAAAGTGGGATACGTTTGCCCGAGAATCCTGTGTTTCACGACAAGTCCAAGCATATCGAGATCAGATATCATTACGTCCGTGACATGGTGCAGAGAGGAGCTGTGAAACTCCACCACATTTTGACAAATGAGCAGATAGCCGACATCCTCACCAAGCCTTTACCGAAAGGGAAGTTCATGGTCTTCAAAGAGCAGTTTGGACTGATTGAGATGACCCTTTCGAATAAGGGTTTGGGCTAATCAAGAACGCTGAGCAGTGCTCTTCCTCCCGTGGTTGAACTCCCAGGGTGTGGAATGGAGCTATAGGGATCCTGGGGATGAGAGACCTTTGACCGATAGGATGTGGAGACCTGAGATCTCCCCTAGTCAGAGTATGCCCAAGTGATGGAATGTGATCCCTACCTCTTGTAGTAGGTGGATCTCTCCCAAGTTGGTGGATTCATGTGTTCTACGATTTGACTGTTTAGGGTTAAGATGGATGATCAGGGACAATAGGATTGAGTGTGATCCTAACCTCTGGTAAGTTGATCTCACCTATTGCTGGGGACTTTGGGATAGAGTGTGAGCCCTACACTTGGGGTAGGTTGATCTCGCCCATTGTCTTTGGTTCCAAGTGGTAGCTATGGCTCCCCGACGATGATGATGATTCTGGGTGGTAGCAGGGTCTTCCCGATGGTGATAGAGGCAGGTTGGTAGTATTAGAATAATGCTATTTAGTGTTTAATGCTCATTCTTGTTAGCTGTTTCTATTTTTATCTTTTTAGCAGTTTCTTAGAAGAAATTGGTTGTTTCTATTTCTTAATAGAAACTTGATGTTTCTATTTCTGTAAATATCTCTATATTACTTATTGAGCTTCATTTGCTCATGTAATTCAATTCAATTCATTCATTGATTATGGTATTAGAGCTCAGTTTTTTTTTTGAAATAATTTTTCATAGTTTGAAAAATTTAGTGCATTTTGAAATTGCTCTTTTGTGGAGATTTTTTTTTCTTTTTTTCAGTTTCCATTTAGGGTCACTGTTCGTGTTTTTTAAATAAGTGCCACGGGGATCTGGATCTGGGCCATTCCGTGGAAACTGGTGCGTGCAATCGATCGATCGTGGTTGCGTTAAACGTTTAGTGTGAGTACGTTGGATTTTTTTTTACAGGATTTCTTGCTACATGCCTACATCGGACTCCATTTGATCACAGTTTTTCTGCTCCACGATTCCGTTTTTCTTAGAATCTGGGTTTCATTCTACACACAGGTTATTTGTTACAGTATCAGACGACAACAACAATTTAAAGTTGACAGACACGCCATTGAGTTTTCCCATTTCTGATCTCCACACAATCTTGTTTTTTTTTTGGAGTGCACGCGGGATTTTTTTTGCACGGACATTGCGTTCAAGCATGCGGACGTTGACTTCATACATAGTGGCCATCGTTCGCTCTCGCCAGCTCTACCCGTGCTTGCATTCATGCATCCAAGGTAACTGGCAACGCCCTAGTATGTAGTGTGCACTATGGTAGCATTAGAGAGGCAGAAGATCTTTTCAGATAATCAGTGGAGGTATTTTGTGTGGCAGCGACATTTTTTTTTCACAACGGATCTTTCCAAGCGTTCTCAAGTGCTTCCAGTGTGCCTGTAACAACAATTTTTCCAAGCTTCAGCTTGTACAGAATGGTAGTCTTACCAATAGCATCAAGACCCACCATCAGAATACACATTTCTTTTTTGGCAAACAGACGTTGAAAAAGCTTGGTGAAAGTGAGACCCATCTTGCAAAACTCGAGAGAAAACCAAAATTTCTGTAAAATCGCAGACCTCGCTGATGAAGAGTTCGTTTTTGCAGAGGCCTATTATTTGCTGTGTTTATCAACAATCTTATATAGTGTCTTCAGTGTGTCCTTTATTGCTGGCGGAGCATGTTTTCTATACTGAATGTCATTTCTCAAATTAATTATTGAGTGCATAAAAATTTGCACCTATCAGATTTTGTTTTGATCAGCCGGCATCTGTAGTCAAATCCAGGCTAGACTCCTTTGTTGTTTTTTTGTGTCTTGGGAAATGTACAGATGGCCTCACTAACAAATCTGATGTTGGAAGGCGGTCAGTGCTTTAATGGCACCAATTATAACATCTGGAAACAAAGAATGTTGACCATTTTTGAATATAGACGTCTTGACCAGCTTGTTTTGGGCAAAGAACTCAGACGCGGTATAGCTGGTGCTGATCAAGACAAGTTTGATGATCGAAATCGAGAGGCTGTTATGCTTCTCAAACTCTCTGTGACTGATGATTAGTTACCGCAGATTCCTTCTGGAAAGACAGCTGCTGAGATATGGCAACATTTGAAGGAACTGCACGAGACATCCGACAAGAGTAGAGCTTTCTTTCTCAAGAATCTGTTGTTCTCCATCATGATGGACGAACATATGTCTTTACAGGAACATCTTGACAAGATTAAAGACATTCAAGATCAGCTCGAAGCCATTGGTTGAACCATGGAGGAAGAAGATATGGTAGTCATCACTCTGAAAAGTCTACCAAAATCTTATGAGCACTTTATAGAGACACTCAAAATTACCTCCACTAATGTTGATCTGAAGTTTCCGGAGTTATGCACTAAACTCATGCAGCAGGATCGTTGGAAACAACAGTTTGGTTGTGGTGCCTCATCAGCCTCCTGAGAAAATGCTTTTACTGCCAAATATCAGTCCTCTCAGTCCTTTCAGCAGAAAGGTTCTTGTCAGTTTTTTGATCTTGCTAGGAAGAAAAATGTGCAGTGTAATTACTGTCACAAATTTGGCCACATGAAGAAAGATTGCTAGTAGAGGATTGCTTCTGAACAGAAGAAACAGGGAGGGCCTCATCAGACAACGAATGTTGCAGAACATTTCGAGCAGACAAAATCTGCCTTTTACGCCTTTATGGCTAAAAGGTCTTCAGATCATGTTTCATCTTCGACTTGGTACATTGACTCTGGTGCATCATGCCATTTCTCTAACAGGCGTGACTGGTTTATTGACTTCTCACCTTTCAGTGATTCAGTAGTATTCGGCGGAGGTGAAGAGTTCATAGTGGTTGGCAAAGGTACAGTTCAGATCCAGTCTGGTGGGCGCACACTCATCTTCCTGAATGTGTACTTTGTTCTTGGTATGGAAATTAATCTGCTGTCTGTCAGCCAGATTATGAGGAACTCTCCTTAGCTTGATGTAGTGTTCAGTGCGAACAAGTGCTCCATTATCGACAGGGACACTAGTCTTACGGTTGCTGTTGGCCTAGAGGATCATGGTCTATACATGCTTCTTGACACTGGAGATTATCCAGTAGTAGCTCTAGCAGCTCGTGTTTCTCCCATCAGCACTATGGCATCAGCGATATGGGCATCTAAACATGCAGTATCTCTCTCAGCTCTCTCGGGAGGGACTTGTGTTAGGGTTACCTGATACTCAGACTCAGTAGTTGGGAGTATGCGGCGCTTGTCAAGCTGGCAAGCAACATCGGTCTTCATTCAAGGATGGAGAATCCTGGTATGCATCTAAGGTACTCCAGTTAATTCAATATTTGTGGTCCTATGCATACATCTTCTATTACTGGTTGCAAATATTTTTCGCTTATCGTAGATGATTTCAGTAGAAAGATGTGGGTGTATTTTCAAAAATATAAATCTAATGTATTTAGTATCTTTCAGAAGTTTAAATCCTTAGTTGAAAAAGAGTTTGGCTGTAATATCATAACTCCTAGGACAGATAATGGGGGGGAATTTTGTTCTTCTGCTTTCTCCAACTTCTGTGATACTCATGGCATCAAACATTAGTTAACTACACCCTACACTCCTCAGCAGAATAGTGTTGTCGAACGCCGCAACTGTACGATTGTTGAAATGGCTCATTCCATGTTACAACACAGGAATGTTTCGAACAAATTTTGGGCTGTAGCAGTATTTACTGCTGTCTATCTTCTTAACCGATCACCTACTCAGGCTATTAAGGGGAAGACTCCCTAAGAGGTTTGGTCTGGCCGTAAGCCTTAGATCAGTCAACTCAAAGTATTTGGCTCGGTTGCATATGTTTGGATTCCAGCTGCTAAGCGCTCTAAGTTGGATTCCAAAAGCCAGAAACTCATGATGACAGGGTACAATGATCATCACAAGGCCTATAAGTTGATAGATATAGCCACTGGTCACCTTAGCTTCAGTCGTGATGTAGTATTTGATGAAGACAGAGGATTCTTTCAGTTTCCTCCTTTTGAGTAGTGTTTTGAGGATTAGCCTCACAGTGTTCTTCTTCCGGTAGGTCCACTTGATGGGAGGGATGATGCAACATCAGTATTTGATG
The DNA here is from genome assembly GCA_000404065.3 of Pinus taeda. Lineage (NCBI taxonomy): Eukaryota > Viridiplantae > Streptophyta > Pinopsida > Pinales > Pinaceae > Pinus > Pinus taeda. Next base: position 261,666 of record APFE031253688.1, on the reverse strand, counting down.
ATGCACTACCTGAGCTTCCTCCGGAAAATAACCCTCCTCTTGCTGCTCCTATAGTTCCTGAGCGTTCTCCATCTCTTCCTGATATTGGTTCCTCTACTCTCCGGCCTAAATGGTGGGCTAAAACCATTGGTGATCTCCGGGATAATGAGCTCCTTGAAGGTAGAACTTCTAGACATAAGAGCAACCAACAGTCTATAGTAAATTTTGCTCTTATGACTAACCTGCACAGTATTTTTGAGCCTTAAACCTCTTCAGAGGCTAAGGGTACACCTGAGTGGGAACAGGCTATGGAAGCTGAATTCCAGAGTCTTCAGAAGAATCACACTTGGACCCTTTTTGATCTTCCTGCAGGGAAAAAGCCCATTAGCTGCAAATGGGTGTATAAAGTGAAATACAAAGCAGGCGGAACCCTAGACAAGTATAAAGCTCGCCTTGTTGCTTGAGGGTTCTCACAGAAGGAAGGCATTGACTATGAGGAGACCTTTGCTCCTACAGCCAAGATGAGTACCATATGGCTTGTCCTTGCCTTAGCAGCTCAATTCAATTGGAAAGTCCATGAGATGGATGTAAAGAGTGCTTTTCTGAATGGTGACTTACTGGAAGAAGTCTACATGACGCAACCTCCAAGATTCAAGGTTGCTGGTTAAGAACAGAAACTTTGTAGATTAGTCAAAGCACTCTATGGTCTGAAACAAGCCCCTCAGGCTTGGTACATGAAAATTGATTAGTACCTCACAAATCATGGTTTTCAGCGGAGTCCATCTGATGCAAACCTGTATATCAAGCATTCTGGTGATGATATTCTGTTTGTGGTTGTCTATGTGGATGACCTTATCATTACTGGCAGCTCAACACATTTGATCCATGGGATCAAATAGGATTTGTGCAACGCTTTTGATATGACAGATTTAGGACTTCTTCATTACTGTTTGGGGGTTGAAGTCTGGCAGACTGAGAACAACATCTTTCTCTCTCAGTCCAGGTATGCCAAAAATCTTGTGGACAGATTCAGAATGCAGGATTGCAAACCTGCCATGATTCCTGTGGAACCAGGGCTTAAACTTTCAGCTCAGTCATCCTCACCCCTTGTGGATGAAACTTTATTCAGGCAATTAGTGGGCAACCTCATCTACCTTACTGCCACTAGACCTGACATCAGTTTTGCAGTGAGCTATATTTCTCGCTTCATGTCAGCTCCTAAGGCTGATCATTGGATAGTAGCGAAGCGTGTGCTACGTTATGTGCGTGACACTCCTGATTATGGACTTTTGTACACTCGAAGTTCCGATCCTATACTTAGTGGTTACACAGATTCTGACTGGGCTGGTTTGGTTGATGATCGTAAATCTACAGCTGGGTATGTGTTTAATCTAGGATCCGATGCTGTCACCTGGACTAGTAAGAAGCAGCAGGTAGTGGCTCTCTCCTCAACAGAGGCAGAGTATCGGGGAGCATTTAAGGAATATTGTGAGGCAATTTGGCTTCGATGTATGCTTGTGGATATGCATGTTTTCCAGACAGGTCCTACTCCGTTGTTCTGTGATAATCAGGGAGTGCTCAAACTTGCCAAGAATCCAGTCTTTCATGAATGAACAAAGCATGTAGAAACCCATTGTCACTACATTTGCCAGCTTGTTGAAGACGGATCGGTTCAGTTGCGATATGTTCCCACAACGGAGCAGCGCGGCGACATCTTCACTAAGCCTCTTGGTCCTGATAAGTTTGTAAAATTTCGAGGGTCTGTCGGTGTTGTAAATAGATTGAGCATTAAGGGAGGGTATTAGAATAATGCTATTTAGTGTTTAATGCTCATTCTTATTAGTTGTTTCTATTTTTATCTTTTTAGCAGTTTCTTAGAAGAAACTGGTTGTTTCTATTTCCTAATAGAAACTTGATGTTTCTATTTCTATAAATATCTCTGTATTACTTATTGAGCTTCATTTGCTCATGTAAATCAATTCAATTCATTCATTGATTAGGTAGCTAGAGCTCCCCTTCATCGTTTCTTCTTCTTTAGATTTTAGAATGTTTAGCATGAGCTGAGCAAAGACAAGCAGAGATTGTACATGATGACAGGAGGACATGATGATTGATGGATAAATATTGACAAGTGGAATTCTCCCTAGTTGAGAGGGAGTGTTAAATTATGCAACTAGGGTTATATTCCACTTTGGACAACTCATTTGATGGAGATAATTGTTTCATTAAGTTCCTCTCGTCGAGAGGACCAAAATCGACCTAAAGATCCCCCATTTTGGACAAGCAGAAGTTGGAATTTTAATTTATTCTCACACATGTACAATTTTTAAGGTCAACCACACATTTATGTAGGCTCATGATGCCCATTTGACATGTCTTTTCACCCACTTGGATTGGTATAAATATAAGAGTCCTCACACCTCATTTGGCATCAATCAACACACTCATACAACTTCTCTCTCTTCTCCTCATTGGTTCATACAGCTTAGAAGTAGAGGATTTCTCTCACACGTGCAAAGGACAAAGGTAGTTTCTGATTGGGCCGAATTTCAAGATAATTGCAGGACGTTGAGCAACGTTGACTTGAGCAGTTGTGACACATTTTGACTGCGGTTTTGGATGATTCCTCTCCCTTATAACATGCTGCAGTTGTTGGTGGCAAATTCAAGGCAATATGTGATGCTTGATTGAAGCCCTTATTACAGACTGTCACTGCATGTTGCTCCTCCACATTTACCAATTTTGACTGCTTCAATTTAGACTATTTTGGGCTCTATTTGATCAGCGAAGAAGGCCGCATACACCACATAAAGACCGAGCTCCTTTGGAGACCTTTTTGACTACTGTCACGTCTTGGTTAGGGCACAAATTGACAGTAGTTGACTGCTGTTGACTTGAGCTAATTTTAGTCAAACCATATTTGACTACATTTGATTTCCTCTCTCTTGGATAGTTATTAGGCATATTGGATATTTAGATTGGATATTGTTGATGTACTCTTTTTGTTGAACATTTGAAGACAATCTAATAGAAAAAGATTTGCAAGAGTTTTCCCCCTAGTGGGGTTTTTCCCTGGTCATTGACCAAATATTGTGTCTCTTGTCTCTTGGTTGTCTCTTGTGCATTTGTTTATTTGTTCTATCTACTATTGCTCTACTGTCATTAGAAAATTGAAGAAGTGAAATTGAGAAATTGAATGCTATTAAATATTGTTGAAGTAATAGTTGAAGCATAGAAGAAAGTGATGAAAAATTAACAAGATTAACCTCTTGTTGAGCTTGGAGACACTTGTACATGCCGAAGCCCATTGTGGAAGGGCATGCCACCATGAAGTGCCCCATTGATTCCATTACTTGTAAGCTCTTTTACTTTATTATTCTAATGATTTTTTGTAATGGAGGGCAAGGGGACGAATTGGATCTTATGCAGGATTGCAGGTTGGTCTTGATATGGGGCTTGGTCTCTCTACACAGGGTCCTAGGCCTTTAGAAGGCCACATTGGCACTAGTAGGGTGAGCGTTGAGAGCCATGGGCCTCCACCATAGCAAAGAGTACTTCATGGATCCTCAACACCACTTATTGATTGCTTGTGTTCCACCTTTTGGATGAGGATGATGCACCTGATTCACCATGCCTAGCCAACTCCGCACTTGCACCATACACTTGGCAGATGTTCCAAGGTCCAAAAGATGTCTCTCGCTATAGAGGGAGGGCTTATGTCATCATCCTAGCCCTTATAGGTATTTTATAGGCATTTTCGATCCACTTGGAGACCCATGAGGATGTCCTTGTGCCCCCACACCCACTTGGGAAAACAAGGGGCCAACCCCTTGTCCACTATGTTTGAGGTCCATTCTTTCATCATGGCACACTTAGGATTTCATTAGGCCTCCTCAAAGGCCCAACGACTCACTCTATTGATCATTTGACCCTTTTGAGTGGCTTCTTATTATGTTATTGAGTTACTTGGTGGGCTTGTCACCAAAGGTATTGTTATTATGTACATTATTTTATTTTAGGGTCATTATTAGTCCAAATTAGGCCATTCGAATCCCTATGTGATTGTATAAATAGCAGTGTTGCGAAAATCGTGATATAATCTCGATAATATCAAAAAATCGTCATTTTTGAAAATGGCGATATTATCGCTCGATTATTACGTGAATTTTTATTTTTTTTATTTTTTACTTTTTTATTTTTAATTTCGCAACAAATCACGAAATAATCGCAATAAGGAAATATTGAAGTCCTTGATATAATGAGATTGATATCTTGATATGATGTAGGGTTTATAACAAAGACCCGAGCAAGAAGTTGAAATATAACAATATGTGTCTCTTGCTGATTATGAACCTAACTAAAGTTAGGTATCTAGTGTTTAAAAGTCTAAGGCTTACATTATTGTATGATTTTGATATGGTTAACTTCATGCTTCTATAGATTTGGTTGTACTTGCTATCTAAGTTGTGTAGGTACATAGTCTTGAAGATGGTGAATATGTTCGTAAATAAAGTTGATATGATAAGCGTGATGAAGGAATTGATATGAATGACAATGATCAATATGATTTTGATAAGAAGGATGGAAGCCATGAAAGATTCTCCAATGTCATAAGAAGAAGTTGATCTCTCTAAGTTAAGAGAGAGCCTGGATAGAAGAAGTCTCCTTAAGTTACGAGGGAGGGCATATTACAGTCATACCTTGAAAGAAGAAATTGGAGAATGCATTTAGAGGTGCTGCTGAAAAAAGGAAAGCAAGATCTAGTTGTAGAATATGTTGATGCATGTGAAGTAGGAAATGAAGCTATATGGTTGAGGAATTTTCTGACAAGATTCGTTTGGTAGTCTCTAAGTCCTATTGTGAGAAGCAACATCAAAATGTCTGAAGACCCCAGAGGTTTGTGTTTACTTATGATATTTGAAAGTTTGTTACTGATTGAGGTTGCGTTTTTATAGGTAAAATCTCTCGAAGGTTTGATAGCATGTTTTGCATGCTTGTTGTTATCGATTGGTTTGATCGAGAGAGATTTGTTGTTATTGATTTGTTTGATCGGGGAGGATTTGCTACTGATTAGATTAATCAGGAGTGTTGAGGCTTTGTGTGTGATACACATTGCCTGGGAGGACATCTGGTCGACACTATGTGTTGATGTCTAGATCTCAAAGTAGGGAGGGTGGCATTGGTCATAGAGCTCTGACCTCAAATACGCACCAGGATCCCTGGATTGATGGTTAGCAAGTAAGCTTGATGGTACATAGAGAGGCTGAAAGCTTTAGTCCATCTTAGTCCCACTCGGATAGATTTCCCTGGTCAGGAATCTAGTCCATGGCATTGCAGTGCCTAAACTCTTCATGGTTCATGTGTTTTGAGATCTTCCTTGTACTTATATATGTGATTATGAATACCTCCCTAGTGAAGAGGGAGTGTTGAAGAATGTAATTAGGTTTAGTCTTCATAATTGTATTTGAGTCATAATGAAATGTACTTATGAAAAGAATGAAAAGAATTTATTATTATTATTATTATTATTATGACTTATTAAAGCATTGGTTTCATGCTTGGGTCATCATGTTTTAGGTCAAAGTCCCCATTGAAGACTTCTAGGATTTATACCGAGTCATTAGAGTCATTGTACATTTAAGAAGACCCTTCTTGGTCTTTTGAATCATGTAAAAAGATTTATTATTGAGTAAAATAGGCCATTTGTCACCTCCACACATAGTCGGCCTCAAGGAGATCAAGTCGGTCTCAAGAATGGTAATTCAAGCTCACTTGAAGCCTATATATTGAAGTAGTTCGATTCATTTGGAAGACACACTCACATGAGTTCGATACATTACAAGAGGCAACTAAAAGGTGCGAAGTTGGAAAAGGAGAAAAGTTGCAGGGAAGGTCTAGATCAAAGTTTTGGGCCAACTATCTATCACATGTGTGGAATTTCTAGGAAGATCGAAGTCTATATTGCTGCATCGAAGCTGTTGTTGCTAGTTGTTGCCAGTTGCTGCCAAGTCGAAGTTGCTGTTGCTAGGTCAAAGTTGCTGCTACCAGTTGCTGCTGCTAGGTCGAAGTTGCTAGGGTTGAAGTGTTGCTGCTGCATAAGTCGAAGTGTTGCGCAAGTCGAAGTGCTGCATAGGTCGAAGTAGCTGTTGTTGCATAGATCGAAGTTTTGCTGCTGCAAGGTCGAAGGTCTAGATCAAAGTTGCTGGAAAGAAGGGCTAACTCGATGTGGAGGAAGTCTGTGTCTAAGTCAAGAGTCTTGGATTATCTCAAGGAAACTATTGTAGGAAGAGTTGTTGACTGGGTTTTCCCCTAGATTGGGGTTTTTCCCTGGCTGTCTGCCTACATTTGGTGTGCTTGATCTTCGTGCTATTGTTTTGGCAATTACTTGATGAACTAGGATAAAAGAAGAACATAAAAAGTTAATAAGAACACAAGAATCTCACAAGTAATTATCTAGTATAAAAAAATATTTATGCCTTTCTGATTTTCTAACACTGCTAACCCTATACGTATCTTCTTACTATAATGCCTAGATTCTAGCTTCAAATGTATTCAAACGACCATGCACTACACCCAACTTCTTTGTTACAGGATCCACAAGTGATAAAACTATAGGAGATTTGGGTGGCTGCTTCAGGGTTTCTACTACAAGTGACTTTCACTGTTCTAGGGTGCGAGTGATGCCACAATGTTCCTTACCTCCTGTATTAGACTTTTACTTGACAAACTATATCCTTGCTCTTACTTTAGGATCTTGTTTGCCGTAATTCACATGCCCTTCTAGCGCTGTGATTTTGCTTTATCCAACCACTGCAGTTTGCATTATTTAGCTGCTATAATTTCAAATAGTTTCAGACTTCCATAATCAACAAATCTATCTGACCTAGGGTTTGCGGATCGTTCCATAGTAAATTACATCCAATCCACATCCTAATTTCAAAGAAGTGCTTGACTTGTTCCACAAAGAATTAACGTCCAACCCCGAGTTCTGAATTCAGAGAGATGTTCATCATGATCTACAAAGGCAAGAAAGACTTCGTTGTTCTCTTAGGAAGTGAAGACCTGAGCCAACGCAAGAGATAAGAACAAATAGAACTTCATTGCCCTTCCAAATGGTATTCCTGTGCTAGGACCAATAGAACTTCGGTATCCCTTTAGATGGTATTTCTGTGCCAAAACAAAATGAAAGGATAGATAGAGATGAGTTAACTAGGGTGGAAATTTTGCACCACTGAAATTGACAAAGGAGAAGGGGTCTTAGAACCCTCAAAGCTAATTCTCAAAAGACAAATCAATTGATCCACACTTGATGATGATCTGGTCTCAAGTTTGTTATTTATAGATTTCTCCACGAGCTTCAAAATGTAAGGGATTGTGGGTGCATCCCCTAGTTTTGGGTTCTTTTGCCCCAAATTGGGAAAAATTGGGTTTTAATCGCTTTATCAAGACTTCATCCTATGTGGTTGGATAGGCTAATTCATTTCTCATTAATCCCCAATTTGAAGAGGACATTACAGCATGTGTGGGAGCACCCCCAAATTCTAGGGAAATACAGAGGGGATGGATGGACGTCGGGGTGTGTATATATATGTATTATAAACATGATTTAAATTCAAATTCAATAATGAAATAAATTAATTCATGCATCATAAATGATTCAATGAAATAGAAATAGTAAAATATTGTATAAAATTGATTTAAATTCAACATTCATCATTTTAGAATCTACTTTGAATTAAATTTATTAGTAATTATTTTAGAATCTGATTAGTATTAAGCAAGAGTAGATACTAAAGTCTGAAGACTGGAATAGTAAATTGAATATATTTATGAAGTAAACTAGTTCTGTTTTTCCATTCATGTATTTTGTGAACTCACTAACCCTAAATCTATGAAAAAACCTTTGTGAACATACCTGTTAATGGAAGAATAAAGTTTGTCTCACTGTTCTTCAATGTTTGATCTACAAAAAATTCATAGTTGGTGGTGATAATGGCTGTCTGATCCTCAATTGCTCCTTGACAACTAGCACAACGCTCTTCCCCTTCCTTCACCAACACTCAGAAAACTGAAATGAGCAAAAAAAAAGCCAATTTTCCCTTTTCTAGGCACGGTCCAACCAGAGCGGCGATATTTTGCTGAGATATCGGCGATATTTTGCTGAGATATCATGATATTTTCGGGAGCAAAAATATTGCGATATTTCCGATATTTGGCGATATATCGCCGATATTGTCAACTCTGCTCTATCTCTCTCTCCATATATATATATATATAATTTCTGTCCCCAACCTGCTGCTCCCTGGGCTGTATTTTAGCGATTATATACACCAGTTCTATTATCCTCTCCATTCTGAAAGCTTGTGCAACATACATGACTATATCAGTAGATGAAACTCTATGCAATGATTATTAAGTGTAAATAATGAATAATAAAATACATTTTAGGGTTAAAGATTTTAACCCTTTGACATCCCATTTTAGTTACTTTAAGCTGTGATATAGACCATGTAATGTAGTCATTATCTGGTTCAAATCTCTTCCTTCTATTAAAATATTTCATGAATTTGGAGTTCATTGGTCTAGAATCGAAATGAAAATTGTGAAATTTATTAATATCCAAAACTGTTTATTGAAGTTCTTAACTATGTTTCCTTACATGAGGATATTTCCCTTTTCTATTTAACAGTTATAGTTTACATTTCTTTTGCTGTCCATCGTTTCCTAAACTACAGTTACTATTATTTTTCTTGTCTTGACAATCAGCTCTTCAATCCGGTGGATGTGAAGTTGGTCTTTAAAGAGGTAACATCAAAAATTATGCGTAGGCGTATTGTTCAGGTATGAACTACACTGAGCCACAATATTAAATTCAAAATTAATGAAATCGTAGTGGCACACTAACTAGTGTCTTTTCTAATATCCAATACTTTTCTGCAGAAGACGTAATGGATCTTGAGTATATGCATTAATTTCTGTCTGTTAAAAGAGAGAAAAGGACAACAGCATATTGTGAATAATGACAAAAAATCTTGAGTTCTATTTTTTTTCCATTCTTTATTTTTGGTAGGCTTTGCGTACAATTATTCCCAGTCAACAAAATGACTGCAAGAAAGAAAGTAACTTATTTAGTGCCTAGACATTTGAGTTTGAGTAAGATTTCTATCATCATATTCATCCATGACCTTGATTTTTTCTCCTCCTCCCTAGAATGCCATATTCTTTCATATTTTAGCATCTATATACATATTTGTTTAAAGATGTTTTGCATCTATGATTCTTTGTTTGCTATGCAAAAGCAGTTTTAGACTCAAAATGAGACATGACAGAGATTAAAAATGAGCATAAAGAATTCTAATCTCAATATGAAGTGTCTTGTATTTCTAATTTTCTAGCTGTATTTCATTTTCTTGATGTTCTGAAAATTATGTTGCCTTTTCTTTGATTGCTTGTTTAGTGTTTTTCCTTATTTTCTTTAAGTGTGCCAACTCAAGAAGATATGATAGTTCTCCCACTGTGTTTGAATGCTTGTTTACAAGTTACGACTACTATATTATGAGCAATGGGATTAACATGCTTGTAATTATTAGATTTGTGCAAGATCGTCTTCTCAGGCCTGCATGTTCTTTTCACTAACCTCTCCCTAGGTGAATTCCTATTTCCTATGCCAAATATAATCTAATGGAAGTGGATTTTATTTGAATCAATAGCAGCTGATATTATTTCTGTTCTTAGGATTTCATTTGTTCTTAGCTGATTTTTTGATTGAAAATTTGACTTTCTGTTAACCCCCACATTTGCTCCTTTGCAAACTGGAGGGTTAAAGGCCAGCTTACTTCATCATGCTGCTGTTCAGAGTTATTGCCAGAAACAACTTTGTGGAAGTCAGAGATGGTACTTGTTTCCCACCCAAGTGGGTGATCCCATAGGAGAATGTTTCTCCTAGATATCTCTTCAGCTGACAGTCAACAGCCCCTGTCAGCCACCATTGTAGCCGATACAGTGTGCCATTTGATCTCTGCCCTTTGAATAAGTCATATGTCCCCTCACAATCTGTCGAGAGCATACATTTGAAGGTGGGCAATCCAACCCTTAAAGTATGTTTTACATTTAAGCAATCGAATGGTTATGCTCGGTTTTCCTTGGGCATATTGGGCATCAATTATGGGGTGATTTGGAAGAAGGAAAGGTTTTGACATATTGATCACTGGAGTGGCACCTGAAGATTTTTTAAGACTCCATGCCCAAGGATGTATCAAAGGCTTCATGTATCATTAGAGTTCACCATATAATCATAGTTTTTCAACTTTACTTATTCTTTTCATCTTCTTCTGTTGTACTTAGATTCCACAAGCCCTGCGGTGATGATGTAAAGTGATGCTAGTATGATGAGTTGTGTCATGTAATAGACCTAGGTAACTTGGGACCTTGTCATCAAGTGACTTTACTCTGAGAGGTTTTTTTCACTTGGTTAATTATTATATCGTTATGGGGATTTAATAATTAATTGAGTTTTTTCCGCTGAGCATAACCCCAAAGCCCAAGTACCGCTTGAGGGCTAGGCCTTGGGTGAGTCCTAGTGTCTAGAGTTATTGTGTATTACTATACTAGATCACTCGTAAAATTTTGTGGAATTTGGTTAGGTCTAGGGGTCTTTTTTTTTTTAATTTTTTAAATTTCCTGCAGTGTGGAAATTTGAATAAAATCTGAATGTAATATGTAATAAATGATTTCTAGAGAAGTTGTATGGGGTATGTGTGCTCAAAATTACACCTCTCACCCTCAACGTTCTATTATGACACACTTTGAGGGGTAAAATTAAGTTCTAGGCCTTCAAAACCGACTTTTCTTAAGTTCTGTGGAAAATTTTAATATTCCTAATTAGCCATGGCTAATTGGAATATTTGATTTTGCTCAATTTTGCCTTTTATAGTTATTTGTAAATAAAAAGGTGAGGAAAAGGGGACATAACTCACTTTTAGAAAAAAAGTCATTTCCTAATAGCACAACGTTGTGACTTATAGGGGAGCCAAGGGGGCCAAGGGACCACGCAGAGATGGGGCCCACACAGACACTTGGAGGGACTGCGCAGATGGGAAAAGGAACACATGGCAAGAGGAGATTACTTTGAAGGAGGTGAGCCTTGGGATTGAGAGAGGCCAATGCTATAAAGGAGAGAGAAGCCTCGTCATTTTGGCATTCAGTTATGAGCATTTGAGCTAGTCACTTCGACTTGGAGCACGCTGGCTGTTTAGCTTGTCTGCAACACTGTTTAGTGCACTGAGTGTCTCCGTTCTGAGATCTCACCCTTAGCCTCGGGGGACTTCAAGTGCCTATTCGGGCAAGGTAGTTTTAGCAGTGTTTTTGCAGTAGTTTTGATCTTTGGCATTGAGTTGGAGCTGAGCATTGGAGGACTGCGCAGTCTTTAGGGAGAGGGACGCAGTTCTTCTGGGGCCAGCTCCGGATTGGGGGTTTGTGGAGGAGTTGAGCTGGGAGATTGAGCAAGAGATCAACTCTTGCATATTGGAGGAGTTTGGTAGAGTTTCAGGCAATATTTTGGAGGATTCTACTCAGTGGCAGCGCAGGGCCTTGAGGGATTGTGTGATTCCCCAAGGGGGCGATTTTCGGGGGTCGGCCATTTCAGAAAAACTTTCTGGGTTTTTCTGGGTTTTCTGAGTAGAGGTTGATTCCAGAGTTTCAACATTTTCTGAGGGGAACAACCCCAAATCCTCATTTGATTTCCAGTAGTAGCAGAAGCACGACAATTTCCCAGCAGCATCCATGCAGTTCAGAGAGAGGCCATTCCTTTGCTATTCTGAGTGTATTTCTTCACTTGCCTGGTGCAAGTCTAGGTGCCATCTTTCTGATCACCTCCTGTACTCATTCCCTTACTTAGTATAATAAAATGGCTTAACATTTCTCTCTGCATTTCTTGAGTATCTATTTATATTTCATGTTTACTTTAGTATATGATGCACCACTGTTATTTCTATCATTTTGAGCTTCCTGGTTATTATATCATTTGTGTGTATTTGGTTGGAGTATATTGGGGTTTCGGGGAATATCTCTGAAACGGGATATTACAGTGGTATCAGAGCATAGATCTGGCTCAGCCTGTGGAGCTAGCAATCTATGACACTGGGGGAAAAACCCTACATCTTTTACAGAGGTAGGAGATACAGAGACACTGGGCATAGGTTGGAGAACACCTACAGAGAGGGAGACTGTATTTCGGCGGTGGACGCAGAACAAGAGGAGCCGATGGTGGACGCAGAATAGAAGGAGTCTAGGGTGGACGCAGAGTAGGAGGATCTGATGGTAGATGAGGATGGGAAGAGATTTGCGGACGTGCTTCTCAAATGAGTGCAGGATCTGTCGAGGCAGATCGAGGTGATGGGGCAGCGATTCACGACAGTGGAGGCTAGATAACGTGAGAACCCACGGGTTTTCCACGTTGGTGAGGGATCGGGTACATTCCACCATTTTCTAGAGCAGGGTGCCGCTTAACATGATATTACTCCACAAATGGCCTCACATGCCCCTACACGCTCTACCATGCCCACTTTCCTAGGAGCAGACACGGGGGCTGAAGCCCAGCAGGAGGTAGAGCCCTGTCGTATGGGCGATTAATTTGCAGATTACCAGGCTTATGGGCAGGAGTTCAGGGATGCTCTCTCATTCAGAGACTTTGTTAAGCTCCAGCGGGATAGTAGACCCCGCGACCATCGCAGAGGACATCGGCATTATCACGATGGAGACACTCACTGCACAGCTAGTAGGTTCCACTTACTTACATTTGATGGCTCATCAAATAGTTCGGCAAGGTCTTGGGCAGAGAAGTTGGACATCTATTTCCAGCTTAACCAGATGTCGGAGGCAGAGGCCATCAAGGTGGTGACATTACATTTGGATGGTGAGGCCCAAGATTGGTGGTTCCATGGGATGGTTACACTCGGACACTCCTCAGTGACAACATATGCCGAGTTCACCAGGAGATTGATGGAGAGGTTTGACTAGAGGGATCCGAAACAACACTTTTTTGAGCTGACGAGGCTCAAACAAACGGGGAGCCCAGAGACTTACATTGCAGACTTCCTGAGGATTTCAGTGACGGTACCAGATCTATCCACGGGACGGAGGATCTACATGTTTGTTGAGGGGTTAGCAAAGCCACTTTGGGGTCTAGTCAGATCCACTAGACCAGCCACACTCTAGGATGCTATCAGCAGGACCTGGGACTTACAGGATGCCCTACCTAGGGCCCAGACACCTTACCCCAGATATAGGCTTTCTAGCCTAGGGAAGGACGTGAAGATTCTGCCTCCAAAGGGGAGTCCAGGACGAACACAGATTGATGACGATGCCAGGAGGAGTTGAAGAAGAAGCGGTTGTGCTTTACTTGCTAGGAGCCGTGGGCACCGGGACATAGATGTGCTGCTGGCAAAGCACATTTTATTGAGGTCTTCTTCGGGAACAGCGGGGAGGAGGATGAGGAGGATGACGTGGAGGCAGGAGATAGTCATGCTGTGCAGGGTCCCTTGCTGCCTCCACCAGCAGCAGCAGGTGGTGCAGCTTTTGCACCTACCGGAGGAGCCCTTGCAGCATTGCAAGGAGTTCCCAAGTATTTGATGCTGCGCGTACGGGGGACAGTACGTGGCCAACGAGTATCAGTTTTGGTTGACAGTGGGGCCACCCACAACTTCATCGATGCATAGATGGTTGAGCGGAGAGGTATACAGACAGAGAGCTTCAATGGATTCTCAGTTTTGGTCCCAGACGATCAGACCATGTTGTGTGCTCGTTATGTTCCAGAGTTATCAGTAACGATGGGCACCTACACATTGACTGACCACTTCTTCGTGGTCAATATTCCGGACACCAACATAGTACTGGGTGTTCAGTCGCTTATCATTCTAGGGAAGGTGACTACAGATTGGAAGGCCCTAGAGATGGAGTGGGATGATGAGAAGACAGGGAGGCATGAGAAGATACGGGGACAACACACATATCCGCCTCAGGCTGTTTCGGCTCATCGGATGGAGGCAGTCTTCTGGAAGGGAGACATAGAGTGGGCAGTAGAGCTGCGTGCATCAGAGGCAGGGATTACAAGGCATACAGTAGATCTGGAGATACAGTCCATCCTTGACTAATATGCCATAGTGTTTAGGGAGATTCCGCTAGGACAACCATCGGACCGGGGGTTTGAGCACACCATTGAGCTTGAGCAGGGTATTCAGGCAGTGATTACTACCCCCTATAGGCATCCCAAGGCCTACTGGGATGAGATTGAGTGGGCCATTTAGGAGTTGTTGGCTCTTGGGCACATTCGGCCGAGCACGAGTCCTTTTGATTCTTCTGTGGTGTTGGTGAAGAAGAAGGACGACACATTGAGGATGTGCATTGATTACAGGGCCCTGAACAAAAAGACACCGAAGAACAAGTACCCCATACCCAGGATCGACGAGTTGATGGATGAGTTGAGAGGAGCACGGTTCTTCTCAAAGATTGATTTGAGATCTGGGTACCATCAGATTCGCGTAAGGGGGCAAGACATTCCCAAGACTACCTTCAGGTGTCACTATGGGCACTTTGAGTTCTTGGTGGTGCCCTTTGGGCTAACCAACGCCCCCGCCACATTTCAGTCTTGCATGAATCACATCTTCTGCAGTCACCTGAGGAAGTTTGTGTTGGTATTCTTTGATGACATTCTCATTTACAATAGGACTTGGGAGGGGCATCTCCAGCACATTGAGACAGAGTTGCGTATCTTGCAGGAGCAACAGTTCTATGCCAAACTCTCCAAGTGTGAGTTTGGGTTGACGGAGATGTTGTATTTGGGGCACATCATAGGGGTGGATGGAGTGAGAGTCCACGAGGAAAAGATCAGGGCCATTAGAGAGTGGCTAGAGCCGAGGAACGTGACAGAACTACAGGGGTTCATTGGCATTTGTACTTACTACTGGAAGTTCATCAAGAGTTTCTCATAGCTTGCTGCACCCCTGACAGATTTGATGAGGAAGGGGGCTTTCAGTTGGTCAGGTATAGCGCAGCGAGCCTTTTACAGGCTCAAGGAGGTTATGAGCAGCTGCCCAGTGCTTGCATTGCTAGATTTCACGCAGCCATTTATTTTGGAGTGTGATGCGTCGGGAGAGGGTATCAGCGCAGTATTGATGCAGGGAGGTCACCCTATAGCTTATGAGAGCCGAAAGTTCCTTCTGCACGAGAGGTTGTATTCTATATACGACAAGGAGATGCTGGCCATCATGCATGCATTGGCCAAGTTCAGGCAGTATTTAGTGGGTAACAGGTTTAAGGTGAGGACTGATCACAACAGCCTCAGATTTCTTTTGGCGCAGAAGCAGCTACAGGAGAGGCAGCAGAAGTGGATCAAACAAGATCCAAGCATATGACTTTGACATTGAGTATGTCAAGGGTAAGAACAACGTGGTAGCAGATGCTCTTTCACGTAGACCAGCCACGTTGTCTCTTATGGGCTTGGACACAGACTGGAGGGTTCGACTCTTAGTAGAGTAATCCACAGACAGGTTTGCATGTGAGGTTTTGGATGGGTAGGTGGCGGATGACAGGTACAGGGTGGTCGATGAGATCATCTACTATAGGGATTGGACCTTCTTGACTGAGGGATCTCAGCTCAAGAAGAAGATACTCCAAGCATCACATGATTCACCATTGGCTGGCCATCAGGGGTTTACCAAAACCTACAAGGCCATTAGAGAGAGGTTCTCTTGGAAGGGCCTCAAGGAGGACGTACTCCAACATATCAGGGAGTGCGACGTTTGCCAGAGGAACAAGGGGGAGATGAGCCATCCCGCGGGTTTATTGCAGCCTCTACCCATTCTGGAGGGAAAATGGGAGAGTATTTCGATGGACTTCATCATAGGGTTGCCCATGGTACAGGGCAAGGATTGTATCTTTGTCATCGTTGATCGACTGACAAAGTACGCACATTTTTTTGCCATATCCGCACACTATACAACAGCACAGGTGGTCGAGTTGTTCTTCAGAGAGATCTTTAGGCTACATGGTCTTCCTAAGACCATCGTCAGTGACAGGGGCAGCCATTTCATGGGCGGGTTTTGGCAGGAGCTTTTCCGGTTGGTGGGGACGGAGTTGACACCGAGTACCAGTTATCACCCACAAACAGACGGGCAAACAGAGATAGTTAACAAGTGGCTAGAGGGCTACTTGCGTAATTATGTCAGTGGGCAGTAGCGAGCATCGCTGAAGTGGCTGCATCTGGGGGAGTACTGCTACAACACTACACATCACATGTCCATTGGTATGTCACCATTCTATGCCTTATATGGGTATCATCATTTATCTTTTGTTGACGTGATGTTTGGTGATAGCAAGGCTCCTAGAGCCAAGATTTGGATTCAAGAGAGTCAGGATATCCTCCGAGCTCTCAAGGATAACATGGCTACAACACAAAACCAGCAAAAGTTGTATGCCGACAGGGGTCGAGTGGAGAGACAGTTTGAGGTAGGGGACATGGTCTACCTACGATGACAACCATACCGACAGTCGTCACTGAAGCAGAAGGGGGCTGAGAAGCTCAAGCCTTGCTTTTATCAGCCATACAGGGTGATACGCAAGATTGGACAGGTTGCCTATGAGTTGGGACTGCCCCAAGGTAGCAAGATTCATAACATTTTTCATGTATCATGCCTAAAGAAGGCATTGGCGCAACAAGTGACAGTGACAGATGAGCTACCACCCATGGATGATGAGGGGCATTTGGTGCTGTAGCCAAAGGCTATTATTGATACCAGGGAGAGGCAACTGCGAAGCAGGACAGTCCAGGAATTCTTGGTGAGGTGGAAGAATTTGCCAGATGAGGATGCCACTTGGGAGAGTGAGAAAATCTTGCAACATCCATCACTTCAGTTGCTTGAGGACAAGCAACATTTTGCCGAGGGAGACTGTAATATTCCTAATTAGCCATGGCTAATTGGAATATTCAATTTTTGCCTTCTATAGCTATTTATAAATAAAAAAGTGAGAAAAGGGGACATAACTCACTTTTAGAATAATAGTCACTTCCTAGTAGCACAACATTGTGACTTAAAGGGGAGCCAAGGGGGCCAAAGGGGGACGTAGATATGGAGCCCACGCAAACACTTGGAGGGACTGCGTAGAAGGGAAGAAACACATGGCAAGAGAGGGATTACGTTGGAGGAGGTGAGCCTTGGGATTGAGAGAGGCAAAGGCTATAAAGGAGAGAGAAGCCCCCTCATTTTGATCATTTGGTTATGTGCATTTGAGCTAGTCACTTCAACTTAGAGCACACTGGCTGTTTAGCTAGTCTGCAGCACTGTTTAGTGCATTGAGTGCCTTCGTTCGAAGATCTCACCCTTAGCCCCGGGGGACTTCGAGTGCCTACTCGGGCAAGCTATTTCCATCAACGTTTTGGCAGCAATTTCATCAGCATTTCTGGTAGGTGGATTGAGCATCTTGGAGGACTGCGCAGCACTGAGAGGGATGAGGCAGTTCCTTCTGGCAAGAGTTCTGGCTTGAGGGTTTGTAGTTGGATTTGCGCGGGGAGATTGAGCAGGGGATCAACCCTTGCATATTGGAGGGTTTTGGCAGAGGTTTTCAGGCAGATTTTTGGAGGGTTTCATTCAGTGGCAGCGCAGAGCCTTGAGAGACTCTGCAGAACCCCAAGGGGGTGATTTTCGGGGGCCAGCCATTCCAGGAAATCTTTCTGGGTTTTTCTGGGTTTCTTGAGTAGAGTTCGATTCCTGAGTTTCAGCCTTTTCTGAGGAGGGGAACAGCCCAAAATCATCATTCGATTTCTACCAGCAGCAGCACGGCAGTTTTCTAGCAGCTTGGACGCAGATCAGTGTAAGGCCATTCCTTGCTATTATGAGTGTATTTCTTCACTTGCCTTGTGCAAGTCGAGGTGCCATCTTTCTGATCACCTCCTGTACTCATTCTATTGCTCAGTATAATAAAATGGCTTAGCATTTCTTGCTGCATTTCTTGAGTATTTGTTTACGTTTCATGTATACATTGCTTTTGCTGCTCTATCGTTATTTCATCTCTGTGAGTTTTCCGGCTAGTATACCACCTGTATGTTTTTCTGGTTGGGGTTTGCTGGTATTTGAGAAATATTCCTGAAAGGGATATTACATTAGATTTTAAGCTTCTGTGGTAGTTTTTTGCAGTGGCATGATCCAAATTATCCACATTTTCGTGCTCATTTTGTCGACGTTTCAAACCCCAAAGGGGGTCCATCATCAGGACTAAATTAGATAGAATATGAATGAAAGCTTATTGAGAGAAGAGTCTTCCGACCTGGGTATAAATAAACCTAGATCCCTAATTTTTATAAAGAAGCTGACATTTATATATATGATTTCTTATTTATTTATTATTTATTATTA
>APFE031253688.1:230961-242493 GCA_000404065.3 Pinus taeda | reverse complement strand
TTAAAATAAATTTAATTTAATTAATTTTGATTTAATTAATTAAATTTATTAATATGAAGACCCTTGATACTATGCTTCCAAAGGCCTGGAGGGGTTTATTTGTCTGATCAGGGGAAGCCATTTTCCACTAATTTCACTCCCATTGTCCTTGTTGAGCTTCTGAGGAAATTTCATAATTTCGATGGCCTCTCTAATTTTTCTTTTATGATAATTATCCTCTCTTGCAATTATTTTAGCATCTTCCAAACACACATGATGTTTGGCTTTGGACGAGTGTTCTACAAGGGCTGATGTACGGGATCTCTCATTCTTTATATCAGCTGCGTGCTCTTTTAGTCTTATCTTCAAAGACCGACCTGTTTCCCCAATATAACTCTTACCACAAGAGAAATCAATCTTGTACACACCCTTGAGTTGTTGACGATCAATGTTATCCTTAACCGACCTCATCATTTGCCTTATAGTTCCACATGTTGTAAATTGAGTGTTTATGTTATTCTTCCTTAAAATTTTTGCAATCTTATCTGTAATCCTTTGGATGAATGGAAGGTAAACTTTCCCATAATTTTCTTTCTTGTCTTCAGGAGGATGCTTAGAGAGGACCTTATCCTGAGCTCTTCTTATAGCTTTCTTGATACTCCACTCCTTGTATCCAAGGTTTTTGAAGACAAAGGTTAAGTGTTCAATCTCTTCTTTTAGGTGATCCGGGTCAGAAATCCTGAAAGCCCTAACAGCTAGAGTGTTTAAGACGCCAGATTTTTGGGAAGGATGATGGTAAGAGTCAGCATGAAGATAGCTATCAGTAGGAGTTTTCTTTCTATAGACCTGGTGTCCCAAAGTACCATCCTCTTTTCTACTGATCAGAACATCAAGAGAGGGGATCTTACCGTTCTCTTCAAGCTCCATAGTAAATTTGATTTTGGAAGATATAGAGTTAAGATGATTGAAAAACTTCTCCAGTTCTGCCTTACCATGAGTCCAATTCATGTTAGTGTCATCAACAAATCTTTTTCACCAAGCTAGCTTCAAAGGGTATGAGTCAAGGGCTTTTCTTTCAAAGTAATCCATGTATAAGTTGGCGACAATAGGTGAGAGTGGGGAACCCATGGCGACTCCAGATATTTGTTCATAATAGTGATATTGAAAACTGAAAAAAAGTGGACCGTAAACAAATTTCTGCAAGCTTTGTTGTTTCAGGATCGGTGGCCATCTTTATAACATGAACCGCTTCATCTAGAGGAATCTTTATAAACAAAGAAACCACATCAAAACTTACTAGAATATCATCTTTATCCACCTTTTTATTCTTAATAAGCTTTACAAAATCATTTGAGTCTTTTATAAAAGAGTCCGTGTTACCAACCAGAGGTTCTAGGATCTTAGCTACATACTTCGCTAATTCATAGGTAGGGGAACCAATGGTGTTAACAATTGGTCTAAGAGGGATCCCTTCCTTATGGATTTTTGGTAATCCATAGATTCTAGGAATAACCTCACAGGAGGGAATCAGCGTCTTTTTTGTTTTATCTTCCAGGTTAGTTTCCATGATGGCTTTCTTGACTTGTTTTATCACCTTGAGAATAGGGTCGGAGTTGACTTTTCTATAACTCCCACAATTTAAATGCTCATTCATTTTATGAATGTAATCTTCCTTATTTAACACAACAGTGGCCCCTCCTTTATCAGCTTTAAGAACAACTATCTTATCATTATTTCGGAGAGATCTAAGAGCCTCTCAGCCCTCTTTATTCAGGTTACTCTTTGGGCGCTTAGACTTCAACATAGCTAGAGAACATTCCTGTCTTAATATCTCTGTATTGTTTGATGAAAGGCCTTGAGTCCCATTCTCAATGTTGCAAATGATGCTTTCAAATGGAAGGTTGAAGAAAAACTCTGTCGACCATCCGAGAATGGATCAGTAAGACAAAAAACCTCTCGGAATGTAGATCGTCACCAGAAAAATAGGTTTACCTAGGCATTTACATATATGACACAGATTTGCTAAGATTATTTACATCATATACATGCAGAATGGGTTTACATTATAACATGACAATCAGGTTGATGATGAAAGGTGGACACCCCCCTTGTTGTGCTTGAATAATTTTTGGATTCCTATTTACTGGTACATTATGGTGTAATTTCGGGGGTTGTTTGGGCAAAAGTGTTGGCATAAAAACTTATAAAGAAAATTCTCATAAAAATACCACAAAATTTCTGAAAGGGATATTACAAATTTCCATTTCCTATATGGCAGCAGCAACAAAAATTTATCGGGTCAGCACAGAAATTGGGGAGGAGCTTCTACAACACTTTGGCTTCATTATTATCATCTGAGTTTTGCCTTGCTTGCTTGTAGCAAGCCCAGGGTCTACTATTACCATCTATTTGTAACCATTCTGCTCATATTAATAAAATGGCTGAGCTTTGGTTCATATTTCTGGTGTTTAATTCTTGTGCTTGCATGTTTTTGAGATTGCAGTTTGTAGTTAGTTCATAGCCTCTGTTATTTCCTGTATTTTTCAATTTGGAACATTACGTTTGGATGTCTTTTATACTTCATCTGGTGCCATTTTTTAGCAAATGGGAATCTGATTTTTTGTTCACTAGGATGGATGTTGTCCCTTCCTGGATAAAACAGTCACAGAGGCACGGTAAGGATGGGAATATTATTAGGTATCTAGAAGTTACATTTGGTGATAATGTCTCTCGTTAACTAGCATGTGGGGTTGGCATGTTCAAAAGCTCCAACATAAGAATTAGACAATTTTGAAGGTGTCTTTTGCAAAACTGATACATGTTTCAGAGTCCAACACCATTTGCAAGTTTCATGTTACCTGAAAATGAAATTATCATAAGCCCATCTTTAGATTCCAGCAAAACATAATCCAATAAAAATTGTACAAAGCAGCCTTTTTGCATTCACTAAGAAACCATCCAAAGCAAGAATTTTTATATTTTTTTTATGATTGAATATCTAATATCTCAAACCATTGCAGAAGCATTTTAATTATTGAATGTTGAGTTTCTTTCAAGTTCATAAAACTGAAAAATAAAAAAATTACCGGATCAGGCTTTTTGCGAGGCACAATATCCCCTGCAAATATTGATATTGCATCAGCTCGTGGTGGACCCAACAAGCATTGCACAATGGCTGAAACCTGTAGGTCACACATCAATGATGAAGGACCAAAGTTGGTATTTAAGACTTCAATCTAAACAAGAATTGCATTCAGTACCATGTTTAGTTTTTATATTTCTAAATATTTAAGAACACACACCATAGCCTTTGCAAGCAAGATATGAAAAATTGTGCTGTATTTCAAAAGTTATTTCATGGTGAATAGTTAGAAACTAATATTTAGCTTTCACAGCTCCATTTGTTGTAAGTCTATCTGGTTTTCTATTTGGAAGATACAGAGCAACCCTGTCTGGTCTTTTGCTCATTAAGGATGCTAGGTCTCTTGAATTTTTCCTGGAAAATACATCTTTGGTAAACCACCAGGCTCCTCCCCTCATTCTAAGTATGTTACCCTGGGTAAACAGGCATTGTAGACTATTATATGCTGACCCAGTAGGGACATCGAGTGAGGCTCACATACACAGAGGCAGCCAGGCCAGAGACTTGACCCTGAGATCTCCTGCATGCTATTCATAGATCCCAACCACTCGAACTAGCCCATTGAACTATGCTAGGTCTATTGATGCAGCTGCATACTCTTATTTTATCTCAGATTTAGTAGTGCTGAGGAAGAGGATATAAGCTTCATTAGATATACTGTTCCACTATTTTGCTTTGCTGATATAAATAGTTTTCTATAAATATAGGATGCATTTAAAAAAGTAAAACTAATTAGCTTGCCTAAATGCTATAATCAATATTATCATTTGTGATTTGGTTATAAGCATTTTAAAACAACAACCAAGAAGTTCTAAAAAGAGAAACCTTTTGCATATTCCTTTAGTAGAATTTTGTCCAAGAGAAAAGGTATGATCCATAATGATGTACTTGAAAGAAGTATTTTACTGAATCAGTTTGAGAATTTTGTGTGAGAGGACGAGAGAGAATATGCGGTAGTTGCAAAGTAGACATATGAAGTTTTCATAAAACCAATCATTAGATTCTCTTTTTAGAATGACCTAGAAGTAAGCTCTCAAAATATTATGTTGGGGAGTTACAAGAAACTTACAGTCATGATCATGAATTGAGATGTTACAATATACCAAGTGCCATTAGGTGTCATCATAGTATGTTAAGCCGTTATAGAGAATCTTATGGGAGTTACAAATGAGATAAGGATCCTACAAGTGTCCTGTCAAATCTTCTGCCGTAGATTCTTGTAAATAATATTTGCACCAAGTCTCACAAAACAATATTGGCAGTTACACTCACATCCCACCTATAAAAACTTAACAGCATCAAGCTCAACATGAAAAAACGGAGAAAGTGAGAGGGAACAAAATTGTATTACATGAAAAATTCTCAAGGTTATCTCTGTGATGGATCTAGTATTATGAGGACCCCCTAGGGTATTAGAGTGTTTTCAAGGAATTATGAAGAATTCTCTTTTATTTGAAGGTCCTGTTACCCTGCTTGTCAATAGGGGTACCTATACATTTCAGGGCAGCATTCATCACCACTGTAAGCCCAAGGTCACAAGTCAAAAGCCATGTAAAAACCATGTGAGTCCTTGCATTAGGTATCCAAGACTTGTGTATTGTCATTGAGCTTGTCTTCGGTGGTTTGTTCAGACCATGCTTTGTCCCTTGAAGTTCCACTTATGGTCACTGTGATATTCCTACTTAGTGTTTTACTAAGTAAATATCAATTTTGCTCAATTTTGGTTTATTACATGGACGCACCTAGGAGAAGTGGGCTTAGAGGACCCACATTTGATTTTTGGCATAAGAGGCACTCCAACATTAGAGTTAGAGGAAAGATTGCGGCCTTGGTGGAGAGTGGGGGCCACCACAAGGGAATTTTAGCCCACATAGAGAGTACGCTCTCATTGGAGAATAATTGGTGTGAGGAGTTCGATGTGGGCCCACATGAGCAATCTTGGAGACAGCTTGACAAAAGGAAAAAGGGACTTTCATTTTGCTCATTCATCTATCATTTTAGAAATTGTCTCTTGACATAACACGCTTGAGCAGGAGCCAAGTTTGCATGTGTTGTTCAACACACTGGTGTTTCCAAGCAGAGATCCCAACCCTTGCTTCGGTGGACTTTGAGTTCCAGCCCAAAGAGGGAGCTCTACTTAGTCCCGAACCATACTAACACAGTGAGGTCGTACTACAGTAGAGGGGAAGCTGCAATAACACAAGGATTTCACAGTATTGGGTAGAGTCATTCCGGAAGGTTGAGGAGTGAGTGGAGTTTGAGGTGGAGACCTGGAGGGAAGGCCTGGGGAGCGTTCTAACAGGGATTGCAGGCATTTTTGGGGCATTTAGTGTGAAAAATTGGTGACCCGATTCCCTACTGCAACAACTGATTAAATTTCTCCTATTTGTTAATTTCTAAATCAAGTTATTCACAGTGTTACATAGTAAACATCGAAATAAAATCTACTGCAACCTTCACAACATAAAATACTACAGAAACAAAAAACTGCACAGGAGAGAAATAAACACACACACAATTACACCATTGTTTTTGGACCACTATCCTTGGAAAAACCCAACTTGGGAAAACTGGTGCAGCAGCTGAGGGTTTTATTATTATGCAGTAGTAATCTAAGTACACATCCTTAGATGCCCAAAATGGAAATCTGATACAAAGAATAAACTGGAAAAGAGATAGTGAGAAATATTCTCACACTGTCGCTGGCAATCTGACTCTGATCCAGGCTTTGGATGGCTAGTCCCGCATTGCCTCTGCGTTCTCTATGTAGGCTCATGCAGTCACTACGTCACATCTTCTAGGAGCAGCGTCACCCTTCTAGCTAAACGATTTGCTGACTAGAACTCAACTCTCTAGCACTCTGGTCTCACACCCCGGCTTCTGGCACTAGATCTCGACTGCTCCCAGCAAAATTACAGACTCCCTTTGAAGCATTGCGCTGCCTCTTGGACCTCTCGATGCCTCCTCTGCCTTGCACTCACTGGGACTGGAAAAATCCCCTCTGGTCTACTATCCTTGCCCCTCACTGCAAGAAGATCACTCAATCCCTCTTCGACAACTCAATGCTGCTACTCTTGAGAAATTCGATCTCAAGATCTCACTATCTCAATGTGTTCTCCAAGTGCCCATCAAGCTCCTTCTTATAATCTCTCGTTGGAGCACCAACGACCAAGATTAAAACATAATCAAGGGCTTAAGATTAATTGGGAGTTGATCTTCATCTTTATCTAAAAGATTCACACCAGTTTTAATTAATACCCTTTAATTAATCACATTTCCTAAGTTTAGACTTAGGAACACATTAAAAATGATTAATTATTTTAATTAAACCATCTCTAGGTGGAATTTTCCCAAACGATTTCTGGGTATTGGAGAATGCATGTGTCTTAGCCTCTCTGCGAAATCTCGAGGCTAGAGCACATCCGATGCTACAGAAATAAACACTCCCTCTTAGCGAGGAATGTGCTCTAGTGTTGCAACTTACTGAAGCATCACCCTGTCTCTGCATCATCTTCTGTTGCACTGCTAATGTCTGGCTTTGCTGCCCATCAACTACTGCACAAATTTGATTGTTGCATCCGTGTTGTTGCTGGCCCTGCTGATCTGCCGCCAACACTGCATCTGCACTGCAACCCCCTCTATTTGCTGCTGCTGCAACTGCAACAACTACAACAGAAAAGAATCCAATATACTGAACCAATTGTGATCAGTATGATGCATTTGTCACCCAAGTCCTGACTACTGCTAGACCCTGCGTTGTCACTGAAGCCTCTGCACTGTTGCTCACTCTGCTCTGTGCCAACTGCACTATTGCCAACTCTGCTTTGCGTTGCTCAGCCTTTGACCACTACTAGCTACTGCATCTGTCACTCTAGCACCTCACTACACCAACTGCCACTGATCCATCCTGCTACTGCATGTCCTGGGCTCCTGTAGCAAGGTAATGATTCATGAGGTGGACCTCCTCAAGAATCCTGCCCATCCTATAGCTCTCTGGGGCTACAACTCCAAATCACCCCACCTCACCCCTAGAGGTAACTCAGTGATCATGGCAAACTCTTCCTGCAGTCTAGAGGATAACTTGTCAATCTCAATGGATGCAGCTTGTTGATCATGCTTCTCCTCCTTGTCCTTCTTTCTGAGAGGACATTGAGTGTTGTAATGGCCAATCTCACCATACCTAAAGAACTAGATCTTGGAAATGTCCTTCTTCTGCCTGCGCTACTCCTGCTGCACCATTGATGCAAGGGCCACATCTTCCTCCTCCTTTACTTGCTTCGTCTCACTACTGCTGCTACCACTACTAATTGTGCTCTTCACCAGATCTTACCTCATCTCCTCCTACTGCAGATCATCCCACACATGTTCCCAATTTGGCAGTTTTTCTCTGCTCAAGACACACTGGGTGAAAACTTGCCATTCTTTGAAAATGTTGTTCAAAGCTAATCATACAAACTCTATAGGCTGGGGCGTTGACCCTACTAAAGCCCGCTGATCCCGGACAACCTGAAGCCTAGTAAGGAAGAGGCCTATAGGCTCCCCTTTCTACATTCTCGTGCATCTCAGCTTCTCCTCAAGATATATCTTCTGCTGCTTGGAAGATCCTTTGTACAATGTAGCTAGTGCCTCCCACATCTGTCAGGCAGTGTCTTTGCCAGCTATGCGAGGTACCACGTGATCTCGAACCCCATCGAGAATCAACCTCTTAGCTTTCACCATCTCCTTCTTGTATTTCTTAAGCGGATTTGCATCGGCAGGTACAACTACCACACTATCGATATAAGTCTTGAGATCATGTTCATCTAGAAGGCAGGAAATTCTACCCTTCCAGATCACATAGTTGGAGGCTCCTTCCAACCGATCGTGATCTCTCAACCCAGTTGATGCCATCTCTTAGAAAAAAATTGAACTCCTCCTCTTCTCCTTTGCAAAGTTGTTGCCCAGCTATTCGCACTCCCTTATGGAGTGAGAAATCTTGCACACACCTACTGCTGCTCTATTAGGAGAATTTAAAGTTCTTGGCTATGTTGATTTTGGGTAGCATTGGATGTGCTTTAGCTCCAAAATTTTGTGGTGGGGCTAGAACACATGAGATCTCCAAGCCCTGTTGTCACATAGAATGTTTAAGCACCGCGACAACAGATCAAATCGGGGGCTGTCACCCTGATCCCCAATCTCTCCGTTTAAGCTGTCTCCCTACAGCAGGATAAGGGGGATAGACCCTATGGAAAAGTGGAATGAAGAAGAACTAGTTGGGAATCAGCCAGTTCGGGAGACACAGTGAAGTGATCAAGTACTTGATTAAGATTTAGCAAGACTTATAGGATTTGATTAGATTTTAAACGATTGATACCAGTGCCTTATGGAGTCAACGATCTTGCTAGGGAAATTAAGACCAAGTAATCAATTAGCAACTGCTGCTTAAATGAATGACTATTTTAATGAAATGCAGATCCTAAAACTAATGTGAGATGCAAGAATCTTGGTTAATTTTAGTTAAATGCCTATTTAAATGTGAACCCTTCAATCCATTCTGTGTTGAGCCTGATTTTGTAGTAATTGGCAGAGAGAAGTCAAGAGGAGCACACTAAGGTGTGATTAACGATACCTCTCCTGAAATCTAACATACCCGGTGCCTCCGACATTGCAGAGAATTGTGGCTCTGACGACTGCAAGGTCACTGTTTTAAGTACTATTAAAACAAGCTTCTCAAGAAAAGACGGATGGAGATCTATTTGTCTATTGACCAAGCTTATGCTTGGAATTAAATTTTATCTATGCAAAGTTAACTTATATGCAAATGCACCGGAAGATGAGATGAAGTTAGACTCGAGAATGGGAAAACACTTATGGCACAAAAGCCCTCAATTACCCAAATGAAATGCTTGCCTTTTTTTAGATGAAGACTTAAAAAATAAACTCTTAAAGATACTATAGTTAAAACACCAGCTTATTTCAAATCTTCTTGATACAATTTCTCTCAAAGAGAACAAAAACAACTTTGCAATTCGATATCAATGTTTACAGATGCTAAAAAAAAATACTCTGTTTATGAAACAAAGGATATGCATTTTATCACAATTCCATGACAAACTACTTAATTTTTAGAACAACAATAAGAAAAACTTTGACAGCAGCAATATGACAATGAAAACAGTAAGCTATCAATGATATCTTTATGCTAAAAATTTACCGAAAGTTTTCCAAACTTGTCCACATGAATTATCAAAAAATTTTAGCTTGTTGTGATGTGATTTCCGAAATTATATCAGATCTGATATACTTATTACAACCAGCAATTAAAACATGAAATAAACCTAATGATGAATGCCCAACTCAAGAAATTAATTCCTTAATGTATTAGACAACTTAGGAACTGATTTTAGGCTAACCCACATGAAATTTTTCCACTGTTATATTTCAAACTTCAGAAACAGTATTATTTAGAGATAACAGTGATCCAAAATGCAGATCTAGGCCAAATTTTTGATACACATCAAACATAGATGACTTATTAATGTATTTAACAATTTTTTAGTTAATTTCAAACCACTTAGATGTGTTTTTCACCACTATTAGAAAGGTATATGACCGCTGTAACAAACAGTGAGGAAAAAGATGGTTTAGGAAGATCACTTGCCAAAGTTGCCCAAAAAAATTTCAATACCTGAAACACAATTTTTTACCAAATTTTCTACAAAAACCCACCAATGATTAGCTTAAGAAAATTAAATATTCAAATCAGAAATGGAGCAAGGGAATCTAGGTCCAATGAGAGCTAGCACTAGGCCCAATAGAACTAGCATTGGGCTAGGAGAAGGCAGATCTGGGATTAGGAGCCCCAAAACTTGAAACTCTTGTTCTAAAAAAAAATATTTTGCTTCATATCTTCAGATTTATTGCAAAATCTTTAATGGATGGCCTTGTAAAAAGATTTGGGATAAGATATTGCCCTCCAGGGCCTAGATCTGTCTCAAAACCCCCAAATCTACTTGAAAAATCTCAGATCTAAAGACTTACTTAGTTAATTTCCCCGATCTATTCCTGTAAACAATCTTTGAGCCCAGATTTTGCCCTCCAGGGTCTAGATCTAGCTCAGGTATGGAGATTTACTTGGTTGATTTCTCATATCTATTCCTGCAAACAATCTTTGAGCCCAAATCTTGTCCTCTAGGGTCTAGATCTAGTTCAGTTCTGAAGATTTTCTTCGTTGATTTCTCAGATCTATTTCTACACAAGTGAGAAGAGAAAAATCAAATACTTGTAGGTTTTAACCCCGTACAAAAATTACCTACATACGAATTCTAAAACATAGAAAATAAACAATGCGAGAGCATAACACATAAAACACATATACACAAAGATTTTCCCCTGGATCCCAAAACCGGGATTACCAGCTTGATTTTTCATTATGTTCCTTTCAATGTTATAATACATATTTATACATGCCGAAGCATCCAATACCATGGACCGAAAAACCATCTCGTCCAAAAAACATGTGCGAAAATCATGCACAAAACCATAGGTGGGTCTGCCCAACCTAACATAGGGTCCAAAACCAAAAAAATTCGGGGCGTTGCCCCGAACCCCATAAAGTGGGGTTACGAGTATACCTCAAACCCCCCATGAGCCCCCCCGCTACACAATCAATGCAACAAAGGGGGGCTCTGCTCCCCCCTCCCTGTAACCCCCCGATTAACTACGTGGGCTAGTCGTAGAAAGAATATAACACAACCCAACATTCTCCCACTTATTGTTTCCTTTCCACAGGGGGCCACAAGAGAGCTTAGTCATTTTTCCAGCCCTAAAACACCCATTATCTCTCTACACCAAGAGAATTTCTCAGAGCTCACAGATTTTGTCAATGTATCTGCAGTATTCTTCAAAGTGTCCACCTTTACTAGCAACACCTTTTTGTCTTCTATCATATCCCTCAAAAAGTGATACTGAACATCAAATGTGCTTTGTCTTTGAATGATAAGCAGGGTTCTTTGCCAAGAAAATTGCACTTTGGCTGTCACAGTCTATCCTTATAGCTCCCTGTACTAACCCCATACTTGAACACAATCTCTGAAACCAAACTGCTTCCTTGACTGCATGAGTGGTTGCCATGTATTCTGCCTCTGTAGTTGATAATGCCACTACAGATTGTTTCTTACTCATGCAACTAACTGCACCTCCAAATAGGTTAAACACATACCCACTTGTATATCTTCTCTGATCCAGATCTCCAGCCCAATCTGCATCAAAAAAGACATGAATATCCAACACTCTGTCCAATCCTGGTCTTCCTTGGTAGCACAAACCATAATCACTAGTGCCACGCAAATACCTGAAAAACCGCTTCACTGCTGTCCAATGCTCCTTCCCTGGTTTTGACATAAACCTGCTCAATACTCCCACTGCATGTG
>APFE031253688.1:174652-189100 GCA_000404065.3 Pinus taeda | reverse complement strand
GCGCTTGAAGGTGAGGTAATAGCTACCAAATCTCGTCTTCGCAATCTTCAACAACGCCAATCTCGAGTGACTGCAGAAAAGGCCATGGGTATTGCTATGATTTGTAATAAATTTTATCATTTTTTTGCCTTTTTTGTACAAATCACCAATCCATTGGTATTGTTCATTTTGTTCTTGACAATATCATGCAACAGAAGGTTCAATGTGTGAACCAAACATCCAGACCAAAATATATTGGGGTATTTTTCCTCCAATACATTGCCTTCCCCCTCCTACATCTAGCGACAGCATTATCCAGATTGACTGGATGACATTGGTGCCCAATGACGGTCAATTGTTTCAAGTTGCTTCTGCAATTTGTAGGGCGGTCTTTGAACCTTGTCTGAGTAATCATGTGCAGTTAGAAAGATTGGACCATTAACAGACACAGCAAGAACACTTATCAATGGCTTGCCTTTACATTTGTCCATCCATCAGATACGATGGACACCCCATGCTCAGTTCAAGCACTTGTCATTCTATTCAAAGAATGTGATATTTTTGCTTTTTCATTATCAAGGCCAACGGTTCTTGCCTTGTCATACCCAGGGCTCTTGTATCCTTTAGGGGCATCATTTATGGACGAAACCATTTCGTGCCAATAAGGTGAGCGAAGAACGTTGAATGGTATCCCACATGCATAGAGAAACCTGTAAACCTTTGAATCCACATCATTCCTACACCCCTCATCAAGGAAATCTGATATGGTTCTACGCCTTAAAGATGATGACCCTGAGCCTCCATATCCACTGCCTTGGGAGGATGCTGAAGGAGTCTTTGTGATTGTGAGCTTGGTTCAAAGAAACCCCTTGATTTTTTTGATTTGTATTGGGCTTCCTCCTCCTCCCTTATGTATTTGGCTCTATCCGCTGTTGACACCGCTGCACAAGTTTTGATTCCTATTTGTTTCTCTCCATCCCATGGCCTTTTCCCACAGAGGTGTCTTCTAGCACGGGTGTATGAACCTGTGTAATCAGTGTTGCAATGGGGGCAATGAAATTTAGTGGTTCCACCCCCTCTCCCTGTTTCAGCCCTTTGAACATATTTCCACAATGGGGTTTGGTCTTGTTTAGTCTTTTGACTCGTGCCCTGTTCACCCTCCTCCAGCGCCTCCTCACCGGGGTTTTCACCCATTTCACTTCCTCCAGCTTCTTCATCCCCCTCTACAGTTTGGCCCCTCCGTTTCCTACCCTCCAGCACCATAATAACCATAAAAGGGACCAGGAAGAGGAAAATGCCCAGAAATATGGTGAGGTCCATGGTGTTTGATGTTTGTAGGGTTTTCATTCAACAATATGCAAATTAATTTCATTTATTGGCATTAATTAACTTAATTTATTAATTTAATTGCAATTCATCATTTTAATACTCAATAAACTAAATTAAATTCCCTAAATTACTACCTAACTAAATTAAACTAGCTAGATTAGCTAAATTGTTAACTTACTTACCTCTGCAGGCTTGCTCCTCGCTCTTCCTTGCTCCAAACTCTTGCTCTTCAAACTCTTCAAATTCTTCAAACATTCACAATGAAATGTTTTTAGGCCCAAAGGGCCTTTTAAAACAAAAAAAAAAATTTATAAAATTTTGGTTTTTTTCGGGTCCGCGGAATTTTTTCCGCCGACCCGCTCCCGGCCAGCTTAAAATCGCTCCTGGAGCGATTTTTTAAAGCCCGGGAGCGATCGGGAGCAATCGCTCCCCGATCGCTCCTGGGCTTTAAAAATCGCTCCGGGAGCGACGGAGCGGCCGCTCCCAAAATCGGCAGGGAGCGAATATTTTCAGGTAGGGAGCGCGCTCCCGAAAATCGCTCCCGTCCGGGAGCGATTTAGGGAGTGCGCTCCCGAGCCGCTCCCGCCCGGAGCGCGCTTCGGGAGCGGGTTCGAAGGGGGGGGGGGCACTTCCCCGCAACTATGGCCACCACCACCACCACCTCTACAGGGAGGGGCATCTCTTGCCTCATCAGGGAGAGTCCTTGCTTCTCTATGCACGATTCCTAAGTTTTTGACACTCCGGATCAGAGGTATAGTACATGGGCATAGGGTGTTAGTACTAGTGGACAGTGGGGCTACCCACAACTTCATAGATGCATAGCTGGTCCAGAGGAGAGGCCTCACCACGACAGAGTTTGAGGGATTCTTCGTCCTAGTGCCAGGTGACTGTACCATCTAGTGTCCCAGATAGTGCCCTCCTTGACAGTAGTTATGGGAAACTACTCGATGACGAACCACTTCTTTGTGGTTGATGTGCCAAACACCAATGTGGTGATGGGTGTCCAGTGGTTGTATTCCCTTGGGAGAGTTATGACAGATTGGAGGAAACCTGAGATGGAGTTCATGGGGCTAGACGACAAACTGGTGGTTTTGAGAGGCATGTAGTCTTATCCGCCTCAGACAGTTTCGACCCACAGGATGCAGGCAGATCTTCGACATGGGGACATTGCATGGGCAATCGAGTTGAGGATCTCAGAGGCTGGGGGACAGGCACAGTCACCACCAGCAGACATACAGGTTCTTTTGGACAGGGATGCAGAGGTGTTCGAGGACATTCCACTAGGGCAGCCACCAGATAGAGGGTTTGAGCACACCATTGAGCTAGAGCCGAGTACACAGGCAGTCATCACTACTCCTTACAGGCACCCCAAAGCCTATAAGGACAAGATAGAGAAAGCTATTCAGGAGATGCTTGCTTTGGGTCACATCAGGCCTTGTTCCAGTCCTTTTGCTTCTTCCGTAGTGTTGGTGAAGAAGAAGGATGGGACCCTCAGGATGTGCATAGACTACAGAGCCCTTAACAGGAAGACCCTCAAGAACCGGTACCCCATTCCCTCATTGATGAGCTGATGGATGAGCTTATAGGAGCCAAGTACTTCTCTAAGATCGATCTGTGCTCGGGGTACCACCAGATCAGAGTTCGAGATCAGGACATCCCCAAGAAAACATTTTGGTGCCACTATGGGCACTTTGAGTTTCTGGTCATGTGATTTGGGCTGACCAACGCTCCTGCCATATTTCAGTCTTGCATGAACCACATCTTTCGGGGGCAACTGAGGAGGTTCGTGCTAGTGTTTTTTGATGACATCTTGATCTATAGCCAGACATGGGAGGAGCACCTCCAACACTTGGAGGAGGTATTGCGCATTCTGGAAAAGCAGCAGTTCTATGCCAAGCTCTCCAAATGCGAGCTTGGATTGACAGTGATGCTTTATCTCGGGCATATCATTGGAGCAGACGGGGTGAAGGTTCATGAGGAGAAGATTTGGGCCATCCAAGATTGGCCATTACCCCAAGACGTGACCACGTTGAGAGGCTTCTTGGGAATTTGCAGTTACTACAAGAAGTTTGTCAAGGGGTTCTCACAGCTAGCAGCACCCTTGACAGACTTGACCAAGAAAGGGGCCTTCGCATGGACTGAGGGAGCACAGGCCGCTTTCAATCGTCCCAAGGAGGTGATGAGCAGTTGCCCTGTTTTGGCACTCTCAGATTTTTCCTAGCCATTCACGGTGGAGTGCGATGCATTAGGGGTAGGAGTTGGAGCTGTATTGTCACAAGAGGGGCACCCCATAGCTTTCAAGAGTCGGAAGCTCCTACCGCATGAGCTATCATATTCTATATATGACAAGGAGATGTTGGCCATCATGAATGCATTGGCCAAGTTCCGCTAGTACTTGGTGAGCAAACGATTCAGAGTGAAGACTGATCACAATAGTCTTTGACATTTCATGGCGTAACAGGGCCTCAATGACAGGCAACAGAGATGGGTTAGCAAGGTGCAGGCCTACGAATTTGATATTGAGTATGTGCGAGGCAAGCACAATGTGGTGGTCAATGCTCTATCCAGGAGACCGACTGGGTTAGCTCTTATGAGCATCTGCCAGGATTGGAAGGCTCAGCTATTGGTTGAGTACTCCAAGGACAGGAAGGCCTGCGAGGTGCTAGCGGGGACACATGCAGATGAGTGTTATCGTGTGATGGATGAGGTCATCTATTACAAGGGGCGCATTTACTTAGTGGCCAACTCACAGTTGAGGGAGAGGGTACTCCAGGCAGCTCATGGTTCACCATTGTTCGAACACTAGGGGTTCCAGAAGACTTACATGGTTGTTCGAGAGTCTAGGAGAGAAACTCAGAGGGAGTCTAGGAGAAGAGCGAAGATGGCAATGAACAGACTGAGGGATCAGGATAGGTTGGACGGGGCCTCCAACTTTGTCATCTGGAAGGCTAGGATATAATCTGTTCTGGATAGACATCGCATCAAAGGCTTCGCCTTGAGAATCGTGGCTATCCCAGTCGACCCAGCGGAAAATGAAAGGTATGAGGATGCAATGGCGAAAGCAAAGTACATAATCCTTGACGGGGTCAAGGATCATGTAGTACAACATATTGCCGAGAAGAACACAAGGAGATGTGGGATACCTTGATGACATTATATCAAAGCACTTATGTGTAGAGGAAGATGCTACTGGAGAATCAACTGCGGTCATATCAGATGCAGAAGGGGGAGCAGATAGATCTATACCTTAGTAGGTTGCAAGAGATTCGGGACCAACTTACTTCCATAGGGGCCATTGTCATGTCCCTTCTCAAATGAATTAGTCACGGGGTGCAACAACACAATTTTGGCATCAATTTTGGCTTAGGAGGAGGACCCCACACGCAGAACTTAGGAACTATAGGCAATTCAATTTATTTTTGGCAGCTAGTGGAATGTGGGGGGCACCACATGCATAATTCAAACTTGGCCAAGGAATGCATTGGAGGGAATTCGAACTAGTGGAAGGACGGGCCCACAAAAGGCTAAGGGGGTCCAAAGTGATAAAAGAGGATGGAGCTCTCATTTTGTAGGATTCTGATTATTTGACAAACAAACTTACTCTTGTACGCTCTGCTTCTTAGCGAGTCTATCGACTGTTTAGCCACGAGTCTTCCGCAAGGAAGATTCAACCTCTACTTCAAGGGACTATCCGTGCCCGACCTAGAGAGGTCGTTCCACAAAGGTTGTAGGAGTTTCAGCATCGATTCACAGTTCATCTAGCCATGCAGAGGAAGGGACTGTGCACTTTCTGGGCAGCCAAAAATACGCAGAGGAGAATTGAGCCAGCCAGGAGGTCCCTAACTTGCTGGGAGTTTCGGGAGCAAGGAAGGTAGAGGACTGAGGGTATTTTCTCAGAGTTTTGCAGCTAGCCAGTGAGTACACACAACAATACGCATTTCTGGGCAGAGGAATGCACAGTGGCCTCTGGCAGCAAATTCGTGGGGCTTAGGTGAGCAGCCATCAGGGCCAAGGGCCATATGGGGAGCAAGGGATCAGCGACTACAAGTGAGAGTAGCATTTGAGGGATGTTTCCAGATGGATTTGCAGGCTGTTTCCTGCAAGTCGAATTTGGCAGCAGTAGCCGGAGAGGGGCTCCCAAGAGGCCGAAAATCCAAAGTCAAAATCAGAGAAATCCCCTTCTAGATTTTGTCCAAGGAGTCTAAGGCTGAAAAAACAGAATTTTCTGGGCAGTTTTTTGGCACATTCCAGCAGCTCAAAATCAGCAGAACATCAGTTTTCTGGGACAACGCAGTGCATAGTGGTGCAGCAACTGAACAACCAACTTTCCAGCTATTCCATCACCTGGGTTTGGTCCAGCTTGTCCTTGAGACAAGCCCAAGTGCACCACTTCATTCAGATATTGTACTCATGCTCTCATATTTCATAATATATGGTTCAGCAGTTCCAGGTTTACAGTGTTTTATGGGTGTGTGATACATGTTTTTAATTTTATGTTGTTGCACTATTTGTTTATTTGAAATATCACCCTAGCAGGATGACGGATGCAGTCTCTGAGGATTGGGAGACATTTGTCCAAAGCATTTTGAGCAGAGTGACTCTTCCACGATGGGAAACTCTTTGCCAAGAAGAGATCAGACGACTGACCAAGGCGGGGGGTAGCAGCAAAGGAGGTCGAATCAAGAAAGAGGAGGAGGAGGATGTTGCTGTGGCATATCCGGGACAACAGGGGAAGAGGAAGGCAAAGGACATCTCCAAGGTAAAGTGCTTCCATTGTGGAGAGTTGGGTCACTATGCAACCCAATGTCCCAGGAAGAAGAATAAGGGAGACGCTTCTGATTCCAAAGCAGCTCCGGGTAAGGTGGAGAAAGAAGTTGAGACGGATGACGACTGTGGTATGAGTGCTCATGCACCTCTAGAGAAGAGGTGGGGAGACATCGAGCTGTAGTTAGGAGGACTACAAAAGATGAGGGGCAGGTTCCTTGAGGTACCCAAACTCTTGGATCATATCCAGCTACGGGAGCCCTAAGAGACAATAGCAGGATGACGAATGTCGGTAGAAGCAAGATGCGGTTGGAGGGACAAGGCAGTGCTAGAGTGCAGTGGTCTCTGGTAGCGCATTGAGGGTTGCAGCAGTGTGAGAGGCACAAAGGTGGTTGCATCAGTGCAGAAAGGCACAGAGGTGGTTGCAGCAGTGCGAGAGGCACAAAGGTGTTGGAACAGCACAAAGGCAGCAGAGGGAGCACATGATAGCAGCAGAGGTAGCTTCAACATCAGGGGGCTTCTAGCCTGACAATGATGTCAGTAGTTGGGTAGATCAATTACTTACTTCTCAGTAACTGAGTTGCAGTGCAGCAATTAGCAGTGGTAGTACTATGGATAGCATGATGTAACATGATGAGAGAGAGCTGCAGCACAGATGCAGCGTTGGGGGGGAGGACCAGCAGCAGCACAGATGCAGAGGGAGTTGCAATACAGACATAGCAGTGGCAATGGCAGAGCCATTGGGAGCAGTACTGGAGGCAGCAGTGCAGAGGATGTTGGGCGGAAGGCCAAGCATCAACACAGGTACCGGTGCTGGATGATCAGGGTGATGTTCAGTCGTGGAGCATTACTAGAGCACATTCCTCACTAAGAGGGAGTTTTGATTTGGGGTAACATCGGATGTGCTCTAGCCATGAAAATTGGTGGAGAGGCTAAAGCGTATGAGATCTCCAAGACCTAGAAATGGTTTGGGGAAATTCCACCCAATTAGAGAAATATTAAAATAATTAATATTTTTAATGGAGATCCTAAGTCTAAACTTAGGAAAATTAAAATATTAATGGGTATTAATATAAAACTGAGTGAGAATGTTCTAAATGATATGAATCAAGCCAAATATAATCTTAGCCATTGATTAGAGACTTAATCTCGGTCGTTGGAAGACTCAACAGGAAAAACATAAGAGGAGGCTTGAGGGTCAATTGGAGATTGATCAGTCAGTTTGATTTTTTGGAGCGGGGTTTGCAGAAAAAATTCGAAAAAGTGATCAGAGTTGCAGCGAGGGTAGTGAGTGCATAGAAGAGAGGCAGAGAAAGTGTCGAGGGATCAACGTTGAGGTAGAGGAGGCTACGAAGAGTCAGCAGGAGCCACGTAGAGGGCCAGAGTGACTGTGTAGAGGCTAGTAGGGCCTGCGTGGGTGACACAAAAGGCCAGAGAGCCAAGGCTGACGCAGGGGGCTTCTGAGTGACGCAGAGGCCAGGAGGGCTAATGCAGAGCTTCAGAGAAGCGTCAGAGAGAATTTCGTGGAGCAGACTTGCTGAATATCTGCTTCCGAAGAGAGGTATTATTGCTAGATAGATTTCTCTGTTGGGTGAGCTTGTTTGGCACCCTAGTTGTACTCAAGAAAAGTTGCTTAATAATAAAACCCTTAGAACTATTGCACTGGTTTTCCCAAGTTGGGTTTTTTCAGGGACGATTGTCCAAAAATAATGGTGTCCCTTGTGTGTTTGTCTATTATTTCAATTGATGATTTGTAGATGAGTTGAGATTACATTTTTGTTTATTTTCAGTATTTATATTGTTAAATAACTTGTTAAGGAATAAACAAGTAGGTGAAATAAACCAAATAATGCAGGAAGAATTTCTAATGTGTTAGACTTAGAAATTTCAACAAATTTCACTAGGAGGGTGTAGGAGCGGTTTGAGAGGAAAGATTTGGAGTATATTAGGGAGATGACAAGGCTCAAGCAAACCGAGAGTGCAGAAGCATACATTTCAGAGTTTTTGTGATTGTCTGTGATGGTGCCGGATTTGTCGGAGTCTAGGAGGATCTACACGTTTGTGGATGGGCTAGAAGAGCCATTGTGCGGGTTAGTGAGGTCCAATAGGCCCACTACATTACGGGATGTGGTAGGGAGAGCTCGAGATTTACAGGATGCGCTACCTAGGGCTCGAGAACCACTATCCCCTAAACAGGGTTTCTAGCAAAGGGGGAAGGACACCAGGGCTCCACCACCGAGGGCCAATCAAGTGCGTGGGCAGCTAGATGAGGAGACTCGGAGAGACCTCAAGAGGAGGAAACTGTGCTTCACGTGTCAGGGGCCGTGGCCACCAGGCCACAAATGTGCAGCAAGCAAGGCCCACTACATCGAGGTATTCTCTGACAGCGATGCAGAGGATGGGACCTACTTTGAGATGGGTGGAGATGATAGCACAACACCTCAAGAGGGAGGACCATCACCACCAGGGGGAGTTTCCTTTGCACCTTTTGGAGGGGTCCTTGCATCACTACGTGGGGTACCCAAATTTTTGACCTTGAGGATAAGATGCACTGTTCAAGGGCAGTGAGTATCAATTGTGGTGGACAATCAAGCTACCTACAATTTCATTGATGCTCAGTTGGTTCAGACGAGAGGTATCACAACTAAGGAGTTTGAGGGATTCTCAGTTCTTGTCCCTGGGACAGAACCATGCAGTGCACTCGCTATGTGCAGCTTTGATAGTGACCATGGGGAACTACTCCATGAAAAATCATTTCTTTGTAGTAGACATACCAAACGTCAACGTGGTGCTGGGAGTCCAGTGGCTCTATTCGCTTGGTAGAGTCACAATCGACTGGAAGACATTGGAGATGGAGTTTGTAGGGCCAGATGACAAGTCAGTATTGCTTCGGGGAATGCACTCATACCCACCACAGACTATTTTGGCCCACAAGATGGAGATTGATTTGAGAAATGGGGACATTGAGTGGGATGTGGAGTTGAGGATCTCAGAGGCTAGGGGCAAGCCGAAGCCACCACATCCGGAGATACAGGCTATTCTTGACAAGTATCCAGTTGTATTTGGGGACATATCACCAGGTCAACCACCTGACCGGGGGTTTGAGCACACTATTTAGCTGGCGCTGAGAGTGCAGGTCGTCATCACCACTCCTTATCAACATCCCAAGGCATATCAAGATGAGATAGAGAGAGCCATCCACGAGCTATTGGCACTTGGGCATATCATGCCTAGCTCTAGCCCTTTTGCTTCATCGGTTGTGTTAGTGAAGAAGAAGGATGGGTCCTTACGTATGTGCATCGATTACCGGGCCCTCAACAAGAAGACACTAAAGAACCGCTACCCCATCCCATGTATAGATGAGTTGAGGGGAGCTAAGTTCTTTTCGAAGATTGATCTGCGTCGGGGTACCATCAGATCTAGGTGAGGGACCAAGATGTCCCGAAGACAGCATTTCGGTGCCATTATGGGCACTTCGAGTTCTTGGTTATGCCCTTCGGGCTGACCAAAGCACCAACTACCTTCCAGTCATGAATGAACCACGTGTTTCATGGTCAGTTGAGGAAGTTCGTGTTAGTGTTATTTCATGACATACTAATTTATAGACAGATTTGGGAGGAGCATTTGCAGCACCTTGAGACAGTATTGTGCATTCTGGAGGAGCAACAGTTCTATGCTAAACTGTCCAAGTGCAAGTTTGGGCTGACTGAGATGCTCTACCTAGGGCACATCATTAGGGTCGACAGTGTGAGAGTACATGAGCAGAAGATCAGGGCTATCCGGGATTGGCCAGAGCCCTTGTAATGTCCCAAATACAGAAAATTTGGAATATGCACTTCACATAAAAGTTAAAACTAATCATGCACTTAATAGAAGATTCCCATGTAAAATTAAAGACAACAGAGCACTGCAATCCATAACACACTGAACAAGAAAATTCTCAGCTTTATTATATTAGATAAGTTGGGATTTTACATGCACAAACAACCCATATAGCTGAGATGAAAACCTGGCCTCAAATAGATCTACAATATTGCCGCAAATCGGCCTCCAAAACAAACTGTAAAATCAATACACTGCAACTTGTGAACCCTGAATGAATTCACCAAGGGAAGAGATGGATGCTTGCTCACTCTCACTAAATCACCTGAGGGTTTCCGTCCTGGGGCTCCTGTTGGAGTAGAGAACTGGGTTCTCAACCTCACATACAAGAAACAATATCAAAACTAAGATGTCTCCAAATGATCTCCTCCTCCCATTTTATAGATCTGATGGATAGATCTCCAAGCCTCGAGAAGCATCTTATTTTATTGTTTTATATTATTCTAGAAGCTCCTCCATTGACTTTATCTGAAGTGACCTTTAATTTTATTTTACTTCACTTATGTCACTTTTGGCCCTTTTTCTCCAATGAATTATTTTTCCTTAATTAAATGACTAATTAAAGTCATTTTTAACTAAGGAAAATGGAAAATCACCCACCATACTTTCTTCGGCCACTGGAAGTCTCTTCTCAGCATCCCATCTTATAGATCTTCTCATTCCGATTCCAACGAGCTATTACACTAAGGTGTTCCATCAATTAATCTCCCGAGAATGCCACCTCGAGCATAATTAATTAATTTATGCCCAAAATAATGTTGATTTCTTAAAGTTGTCGGAATGCGATAGAACGAAAGGCAAACTGTGCAGATGATGAAATATGCCAAGCAAATGCCATCAAATCCCACAAAAACTCCTCAAAAAATCCATCGGGACCCTTGATGACATAAACCTGCTCCAGTGACCTGGCCATCTCCTGCCCTGGAATTCCACCCTGGTTGTACTATGAAGAAAAATAAAAATGGGGACATGACAGCCCTCTTGCCCCAAGATTGCTTTCCCTCAAGCAATCCAAATCTATGGACCAATCTGGTGGCCCAACTCAATTGAGACCCAATGCTTGGATTACATACAAACCACTGGTCCACGTCACGCCTCCAAGCTATCGAAACATGACTAGATCCTCCAATACCTAGATCCCATGTCCATCTCTGACTCAACCTGCTACTAGTAGATCCACTTGGATCCCAATGCCACCAAGAAGGAGCACCAATGCTCCATGGCTCCAGTTGTGCTATAGCTCCGGTTGTGAATGTTGTCCCACCAACTGCGTACCAGCTCATCACTTCCCTCTAATCCAACCTCGGGCATAGGCCAAGGTCATCACCACACTGCTGATGCGAGGCAAATGTTATGGAAACACTGGTGAATTGTCGATCCACCTCCCACTGCTCACTGAAATATATAGTAACCTCCTCATCTAAGTGCCCATGTTGTATTGTGCCCCGAGCTAAGGTTGATACTCCATCAAAAGGATACCAACTCATGATCCCCCGCCAATCTAAGTCATGGACTCTGTGTAAGGAACAAGTCTACTATGTTGATGTTGGTCCATGCTGAACTCATGCTTCTCTACTTGGTTGGACAACCATATCCATCGAGAAAATCCTGCCTCTCCCCCTGTAATGGGTACAAGTATCCAAATTGTGCTGCAAGCCCCATCTATGTACTCTTGGAGAGGGTTGCTGCCTGAAAATGTTGCAGCTCTGCTAGCAACCACTACACTTGATTGCACCTCATCAATGGGTAGACCCAAAGATGGATGCACTGCCATCTCCCTCGCTTGATAGGAAACTCCACGCTCCTCCAATCCACCAATCTCCTACCAAACTGTCTTGTCATACTGCAGCATCTCCTGAGGACAAGTGTCAGCGAACATCGTCACCCTACCAGCGGTCTGTACATTTGTTTGTTCCTCATCAACGGCTAACCCCAAGGGTGACTTCTCATCCTCCACCATCACGGATTCGATATGAACCTCCAACTAGCCCTCCCTAGAAATCTCACCATGCATACTGCGCACATCACCCTCTTGATCCACCATATGATGCTCATGCTAAATCACCATTGGAGATTCATCATCCTAAATGTCTCTCCTAGGACTCACTGTCTGCTCATCATATAAATCTGGCCTGTTGTCAATGACTCTACATGACTCACGTTCCTTGGAAGCATCCTCGTACGAACCCAAGGACTCGTCCAAAGAAGAATCCTCATCCTGATGGTCAGAAGGAATCTCCTCCTACTCTACCTCTGTCATCTCCTCAACGTCACTCAAGCATGAGTGGTCAAATCCCCAAGGTCCTTTGCAAATGAAGCAAAGTCCCTTCCTCAACTCATTCTTGCTGCACGATCCACTAAAACTGAGCAGCTCCTCCCTAGTCAACTATATCCGGAACAACCCCGTGTTTTTCTCAACCAACCTTTCGGCCAGCTCATAAGCAACAGCTGAAATTGGTTGTTCTCTCCTCAAAATGGTCAACAATCTAGACTGCAACTCCCACCAAATGGCACCCCGACCTTTCATACATGACGATAAGATGGATTGCATGTGTGCTATGACTCTGTCAGGATGATGTTTCCTAATGCTGAGGAAGCATTGGAACATTTGCAAGATAAGATCATCACACTTGAGATCGAACATGACTTCATAAGTCTTAGTCATGGCCATAATTTTCAGACCTTGAAGCTTCTTCCCAAATGTATGACCCTC
Organism: Pinus taeda; assembly: GCA_000404065.3. Lineage (NCBI taxonomy): Eukaryota > Viridiplantae > Streptophyta > Pinopsida > Pinales > Pinaceae > Pinus > Pinus taeda. The sequence goes on along the minus strand of APFE031253688.1, from coordinate 176,433 downwards.
ACTGCTATCCAAATCCTAAAAAGTATCTATCATCAGCTTGAAAACTCTTCTCATAACATCATCATTGTAAGGAGTTATAGGGGCAGTTAGTCTCATGATATTACTGAGACAAGATGCAACTAGAAGTCTAACCCCTTCACAAGGTTCCTCCAAGAACTTGTGTTGTATGAGAGCAAGCATAGCTGGTTTTAGAGCCCAAGTTAATTTCTTCCCTTCTAACTGGCTCAATTTGGAAAGAAGGGCATCTAGTTCATCAAGTTTGAAGAGAATCTTCCATGCGACCCTCATGTGCTTCAAATGTGTCCCAAGTGCAAATATTTTGTGCCCCATTTCCCGCCCCTTCTGCACATCCTTTGGTTGTTCTTTTTGAAGAATGGCGTAGACCCCTCTTGATAAAGGTTTGTTGCCTTGCTTGGGTTTCTGGTCCAATGATGCATGGTGGTTCCAAGGGTCATTGCTTAATTTATTTAGGAGTTGTGTGAGTTTCTCCATGGCTTCAGCTCAATGAGGACAAGTACATGATAATACAACAATAACAATACAATAGTTCCCTCACAACAATTTACAACAATATGGCCCAACAAGGATGACAATAATGATGCATCAATCTTTCCACAATACTTGACCCTCTGACTCTATACAACTCAGCAAAATACATGCATCATTCAAGACTCAACATTATAAGCTAATGACCTCTTGCACATTAGCATATAACCTCATGACCATTACAAGACTCAACTTGACTGAGTAGGACCAAAAATTTAATGACTACAATCTACAAGTCCTTCCAAGTTCAGAAATAAGAAGATGGAACCTAAATGCAACAAGGTGTAGTACCCTACGGAAGTAAAACAATGAAATACCCCAACTCCTTGTTGTGATTAGCATGTGTTGAAATTTCTAAGTGTTACCCGTTAAAAATTTTATTTGTATTCTTATGGTTTCTTTCTCCTACTTGTTAATTACAAACAAGTTATTTAAACATATAAACATCGAACTAAACACAATATAGTCTCAACCATCTATAGATCAATAGCTAAAAGAAATAGCAAACACACAAGCGACACTGTTATTTTTGGACAACTCGTCCTCAGAAAAACCCAACTTGGGAAAATCGGTGCAGCAATTATGAGGGTTATTTATTATGCAGTATATCCTTGAGTACAACTGGGTGCCAAACTGGCTCACCCGACAGAGAAAAATAACCAGTAGTAATACCTCTCTATTCGGAAGCAAATATTCAGAAAATTTGCCCACGAAACCCTCTCTAGCGCAACTGAAGCACTGCGTCAACCCTCTTGGTTTCTGCGTCAGCCTCAAAGCCCTCTACGTCAGCCCTCTAAGGCACTGTGCAGCCTCTACAACCATCTGCGTCACTCATGCTGCCCTCTGCATGGATGATGCAGGCCCTTCTGGCCTCTGCATTGTCTCAGCTAGCCTCTGTGTGGCCTACTCTGACTTCTGCGTCTGCCTCTCTGCCTATGCGCTGGTCTCTACCTCTCTGTCCAGTACCCATTGCCCCTCGTTGCGACTGATCACTGATTCGACTTTTCTTAGCAAACCCCGCTCTAGAAAATCGAATGACTAATTACTCTAGTGTGTTCTCCAACTAATCCTCAAGCCTCCTCTTATACTTTTCCTGTTGGTCCTTCAACAAGCGAGATTACATCTCCAATCAATGGCTAAGATTAAATTTGGCTTGATCCATGTCATTTAGAGCCTTCTAACCTAGTTTTATATTAATACCCATTAATATTTTATTTTTCCTAAGTTTAGACTTA